>CM070652.1:3927508-4092508 GCA_036346575.1 Dendrocalamus sinicus
GTGTTTGCTTGTTTTGAGATTATATTGGGCCCCATTCTCTTATTTTATCTCACCCTTGCTGGTCTGAGGCTGTTGGTTAGGTATTATTTTGGGGAGCTTATGCTCTTTCTTAATGCAATCTTAGTGCAAAAATCGAAAATTTCCACCATCTAGAAGCGAGCTTGCTTTTGTTAAGCCAAACACTCGTTGTTGGGAGGTGCCGCGTGGGCCAGATGAAAGATGCACCTACCAATCTACCATCATGCTCCTCTGTCGGTGGTAGGGAAAAAACCTGAAACACTAGCTGTTACACTTGTTATTGTTGCTACACCTCACACAAAGGGAACCCACCACTTGGAAGCTTCTAGGATTTGACCTATTGGCTCATGGCAAGAACAAGTCCATGTGGATTTGCGGAATCCTGTGCTTTTTTTTAATAGTGGAGCTTGGAAGAGTAAAGTGTAAACTTTATGCAGGGTTCCCTCCGTTATTACAGAGATATCTGATAGAACTGTGACTTACAATTTGTAACACTATAACAGTGCTTGTAATTTGAAATATATCATGTATTGATTGTCTTGAAATCAGATTATCAAAAGTGCATCGTGTTAAGTACTATTATGTTGTGTTTAGTGCTGTGTCATCATTTCATGTATGTGTAATCCATATTATTGTAATGCACGTAGGGGGCAGATTATTGTACGAGAATGGGTAGGTTCTTTTGGGCTGATGGCTTATGGCTTAAATATTTGAATTCTGGCTGTAATTTTGGCTGGTACAGCTAAACTCAGTACACTTTTTTACTACAATCTTTCTATTAATTCGCCTTAAGAAAAACACATCGTTTAAAAGTTAGTTATTGTAGACAATACGAGCATAAGCCGGCTTTAAGCCAATCCGAACTTACCCAATATTCGCTAGTGGATCTAGTTGTCTGTGTTCACTATCTTCGAATGCTACAATGTGCAAATATTTATTTGATTACTACGCATAATTTTTTTGCTCGTTATTGTCACATTTATGGGGATCTTTACTTTTGGGTGTTAGTGCGTTTTAGTGCACCTATTGTCATTATATGAGAGATGTTTGGTGACCGTGATGTTCTGGATGCTTTTTTAGTGTCCTGAAGCATATCCTGCTGAGGGTTGTCTTGCTAAAGCTGTGTCTACCATCTTACCAACTAATACCAAAATAAACAATAGCCACAAGATATGTCTTGCCTATTGCCCATTAGTCAGAATGCACATCGTGTCCAAAGTCCAGACAAAGCTAGAAAAGTATACGAATGATCTTCTGTCCTTGCCCGGCCTTTGAGATCATAGTTGTTGTGCTTAAGTGGAGAATATGCAGTGTGCCTGTCCAATGAAAATGTTGAAGGGACTTAAGTTTGGTCTGTTTTACATCTCAGTGTCCAATGCGTCGCTAGAGACTAAGAACATTATGTTGAGAGTTTCAGTCCACGCTGGATATAGTTGTTGGGGGGAATGGGCAAAAATTTAAATTGTTCTGTCTTACCATCATTGTTCTGAGACAGGGGAACATGCCTCACTACTAACCCTCCATGGTGGAGGGGGTAGAGGAGGGTTGATGTGAGAAGAACAGGCGATATCGGCAATTTCACTACTTGGTAGGCTTCTCTATGTTATTTATGAACTGGTCTTTTATCTTTTGGCGGTAGAAAAACCTTTTTTCCACATTGAAGCAAACTATCAGTCTTAAGACCCTAAACCTCCATATAAATGAACTTAATTAACCTATCACAACTTGCAAGCGTCCATCCAATTACATCAAAATTTTCAGAAGATTAAACTTGAGCTGGGCTTTTTGTTTATCTCATCCAATCGTCATAAGACATGTGGAAGTTTCAGTAAGCTCCCTATATGTATATGTATATAATCATAAAAATCAGATGTTATGTACCTTCCTTTTCTTTTGGTATATGTGTCTAAAAGTTGGTATTTTATGAGTTAGTATTTGAATATGGGATTTGACTACAAATTTAATTTGGATTCACTTTTACATGGCAAGATGGTAACTACAAAGAAACACAAACTATCGAACACATTTTTATTTTTAAGTTTTTTCCCCTTTGTCACTCATTTTGAGGCAATTCTTTTTCTTTATTTCAGGTTCATATGGTAAAAATGTCAGGAGAAAGCCCCACACACCTTCTGCCATTGTTATCGGTGGTGGGTTTGCAGGCATTGCTGCAGCCAATGCACTCAGAAATGCGTCATTCCAGGTATTGTATAGGTGGTTTATAATCTGCTCAGAAATGCGCTCAGAAATGTTGCGAACTTGTCATCTCATCGGTTATGCTAATGCGATTCCTTTCCAGGTTGTTCTTCTGGAATCCCGTGATAGGATAGGTGGTAGAGTTCACACTGACTACTCTTTTGGGTTTCCTGTTGATCTGGGAGCATCTTGGTGAGTTCCATTCTTTTCTTTGGACTACCAAAACTGTATACGACCAAAAGTTTATCTGAAAGCACTATTTGAAGCCTTATTTCCAATTTTTGTGTGCACCAGGCTTCATGGTGTTTGTGAAGAAAATCCCCTGGCGCCAATCATTGGAAGGCTTGGACTCCCACTGTACCGCACAAGTGGAGATGATTCTGTGCTGTTTGATCATGATCTGGAGAGGTAAAACTTCACAGCTAGGTTGTTCTATATGTTGAGAGATGATGAACCCAATAATGCCCCATCTAACATGTTCTATTGGCTTTCAGTTATGCACTCTACGACACTAAGGGACGTCAAGTTCCACAAGAGTTGGTAGAAAAGATAGGGAAGGTGTTTGAGACTATACTGAAAGAGGTATTCCCTTCCTGGCTTCTCCCAATTTTCGGTGCTTGTTGATTTTAGGCAATAATATTCTTGGTGTTTGATTTGCCATAACATTTATGTGTGCACAGACTGACAAATTAAGGGAAGAAACCAATGAAGATATTTCTATTGCGAAGGCCATTGAAATTGTTATGGAGAGAAATCCACACTTGAGGTTTGTACCATCCAATTTCTGCCTTTGTGCATGGGTTGTCCTAAACATATTGGTCATCTTATCTGATCTGTCCTCATGTTCACAACAGGCAAGAAGGGATTGCTCATGATGTTCTTCAGTGGTATTTGTGCCGCATGGAGGGTTGGTTTGCTACTGATGCAGATGCAATCTCACTTCAGGGGTGGGACCAGGTAGGATTTTTTCCCGTTACTAACTACAATGGCCAATGTCTTGCTCATGATGTACACAGGCAAATGTTTGATTACTATGCCTTATGTACTTGTGTATGACCATATTCTGCTTTATGGGGGTGCAGGAGGTACTGCTTCCTGGTGGCCATGGTCTCATGGTTCGTGGGTATCGTCCGGTTATAAATACTCTGGCAAAAGGCCTAGATATACGCCTTGGTCACAGGTATGCGTAGTTTTTTTTTTCTTTTCACTTGTCAAGCAACAAGCATGGTTCCGTCTGCCATTCCTTAGTACTGATCCAAGTTCTTTTCTTTAGGGTTGTTGAAATTGTTCGCCACAGGAATAGGGTGGAGGTTACTGTAAGCAGTGGTAAAACATTTGTTGCGGATGCTGCTGTCGTTGCCATTCCCTTGGGTGTGCTGAAAGCAAACACCATTAAATTTCAGCCAAGGCTGCCAGAGTGGAAGGAGGAAGCAATAAGAGAACTATCAGTTGGAGTGGAGAACAAAATTGTTCTCCACTTCAGCGAGGTTTTCTGGCCTAATGTGGAGTTCCTTGGAGTTGTTTCATCCACTACATATGGCTGCAGCTATTTCCTTAACCTTCACAAGGCAACAGGCCACCCCGTGCTTGTTTACATGCCTGCAGGTCGGCTTGCTTGTGACATTGAAAAGATGTCAGATGAGGCCGCAGCCCAATTTGCCTTCTCCCAGCTGAAAAAGATCCTTCCCAATGCAGCTGTGCCGGTTAGTATTTCGACACACATGTCAATATAATTATCACGAATCCTGCTATGCCAATTCTTACAATCGTGTTGCCCAAATCTTATCGTAGATCCATTACCTGGTCTCACACTGGGGCACGGACGAGAACACGTTTGGTTCCTACACCTTTGATGGCGTGGGCAAGCCTCGCGACCTGTATGAGAAGTTGCGCATCCCCGTCGACAACCTATTCTTTGCAGGGGAGGCCACGAGTGTCAAATACACTGGCACTGTGCATGGCGCCTTCTCCACTGGTCTGATGGCAGCCGAGGAGTGCCGGATGCGGGTTCTGGAGAGGTACAGGGAGCTGGACATGCTTGAGATGTGCCACCCTGCAATGGGGGAGCAAAATGCCACCGTGTCTGTCCCGCTGCTCATCTCCCGGCTGTAAACAGATCAGCAGTTGCAAATTGTTGGTGCGCTGCGAGTTTGCTGGCCATTCCACTGATTGCTCGAGGAAGGCAGCGTAGGACCAAAACTATCCTTGCTTTTCCTTAGCATGAGGCGTGTGCTGGTGTGACTCGTGCTGTGCCCTGAATAAACTTATGGCTAAACATTTAGTGTGGGAGTCGGTATGTATATCGTTAAACATTAGATGGGGCTGTATGTGTGGTTAAGCAGTACGAGATACGACCATCTTTATAGGGCAAGATGGTGTGTGTGTGTGTGTGTGATAAACACTGTAATTTACATTACACATGCATAATAGTTATAAAGTTCCGAGTGGTTACTAAGTGAGATTCCTTGGCTGCGGTTATAATGGCAGGTACATCTGCATGAAGTCGATGCTACAACTTAGAATCCAGAAACATTACCTTTGTATTTCAAAGCCCATTGCGATTATACTTAGGCTTCTTTAGAGCATGTACAATGTAAGATGCTTATATATGAATGTTTAAAGAGAGAGAATATAACCACATCATCAAATATTCATGCAAAAGTTATTTCCTCCAATACAAGCATCTCTTCCATAGGTGCTTAGATGCTATATTATCTATTAATAGATATAGTTATACACATAAGCACCTACTAAGCATCGATGTTTATTTAAACATCGATGCTTCAAAATAAGCATCTTATTTATCCTATGTGACAAGAAAAATTAGTTTTCATTGTTAAGCATCTCTCTAAGCGCCTGTATTGTACATGCTCTTACAAGGAAAATATCCTTTTCTTTTTTCCTTTCAGTCTTGAAATTACATTTAAGAGAGAGACGTCAAGTAATGCATACGAGCGTGGCTTCAAAGATTGTTAGTTTCAGAGGAACGTGCTAGAAGGAAGCATTGAACCACCAGCCTATTTCTGCCTGCAGAGGGCATTATCTGCTCGAAATGGACGTAGAGAGAGCGACGTGTTGCTGCTGTGCTGCCTGACTGCTTTCGAGGTCGATGCCTGAGTGACCGTAACAGGAGCCTTCCACCCAAGAATGTTCTTGCTTTTGAACGGTGTCCACCCAAGAACAACCCACAGTAGTTGGCGCTCCGTTATATGTTTCATATTGTGGGTGTCACAGTATTAAAAGCGAGGCAAATTAATTGTTGTACGTATGGATGCATGTCACTGCTAGGGTGAAAATGGCTCAGACTCATCATGCCTCTGAACCTGTTAAGTTGTCGAAGATAGGACTTTCAAGTCCCAGAGCCTGAAGTTAGCATCTGATCACAGCGTGTTTCTGAGGGTGATGGGCTTCCAATAACAGTTACTGATTTGGATTGATTGATACAGTGTTACATGACAAACTAAGCTTTTCCCTGCGCACAGGAACCGGTTTTTTGGCTGGTTTTAATCATACCGGGCGCCTACTGGCCTTTCATGTCATCATTCTGCGGTTTCTGAATGAACGTAAGGTCATGGCGGGGTTCCCTGCTCATTATTCTGAATGCCAATTGGCAACAACCAAAATACCACCAACCTATTGTTTTCTGAATCTTGATATACTGTTCTTGGCATTGACATTTACTGTTTGCCGATTCTGCTTTAACAGTTGCCACTGGTTTCATGTGGATGAAAAGAGAGATGAAATGCAAAAAATCCTGTGATCACACATCAGTAGTTCTGTTCATGCAAAGTATTTAATTTTTTTTTAAAAAAAACATGTGATGATCAATGGTGTTCCAATTGCTTCTCCTTTCTGATAAAATATACCATAATTTCTTTCCCATCAAAAATATTATATAACAAACAAATTTGTTGGACATGAAAGTAATCCTTCTATTGACGAACTTTTCTTAAAGAATTTTGTAAGGTTCATCAGTCAAACTTTGCAACAAAAACGTGTTCTTTTCACGTAAGAATTAGTTTTAAAATGTTACCCAAAGAATGAAAAATGCCATGAATCCATGCAGAAGGCTCACCACCAATTTGAATGTCCTGGCGCAGGCGCAAACTGAATTCTCAGACAACCTCTCTGAAGCCAATACAAAGCTCCCAACTCCATTGCCTCCAACATTTTTAGCTCAATATGTACTCTGAGAGAAACGTAACGTATCATGCTGTGGTATTTTTCTCTGTGCAGAAACAGTAGTCGCGATGGGCGACTAATAACAACGCTTCCCTGGGCACTACCATAATCACACGGACGTCGATTATGTCTAATTAACCTCACTTTCGACCCATTTATTATTGCCTCCTAATTAAACCTCTTTTTTTCCCCTGAAAATTGTTTTCAATTTCTAGTGGTCAGTTGTCACCACATAAAACCATCCATGTGCGAGGCACACTCCTAATTCCAAAACAACACTATGGCTGTATAAATATAAGCTCCCAAACGACCTCCCTTGACCATGAGCTGGCACAAATTAAGCTTCCATGTCCATATATTTTTAGCCTGCTGTGTAAACTACACATGCCTTTTGTAGGTTATTCTACATAGCATGCTCACTCTGATCATGGCTAAGGCTCAGCTCATTACCCGGTTCGCCGTTGAGGTCGGGCCGTCGCAGCTGTCGTCCATCATCAGGCGCCGCCGTGGGCTCCCGAGGATGCTGGACACGATAGCGGAGGAGGAGAAGGAGGCGGCCATGGAGCCATCATCATCCTACACGCTGCACGCGCGCCAAGGCACCTCATCGCAACGTGATCGGCAACACCAGGGAGATCGGCGGCTCCTCGGTGCACGCTGAGAAGGGGAAGCGGTGCGTCGGCAACTCCTCCGCTGAGAAGCGGCTCGTGCTCGCCTGGGCGCCGGCCAAAGCGGGGTGCTCCAAGATCGCCGCGTGACTCGACCAGTAGGAGGTAATTTAACTTACCGTCCAACTAGCTAGTACGGATGGACAGTATGGTAGTGTTTTCGTTGTAGTTTTAGACGAACGAATGGATGGGTTACTTATGTGACGTGTGTGTGAAGTTTTAATCATCTGGCGTCGAGTGGTATTCGTAAGTACAACAAGTTTGAACAGCATGTAATGCCTCCCCGTTCATGGCAGGTAGCTAGTAATAAAATGCTTCTCAGTTACTAGTAATACCGGGGAAAACCCGCAGTGTGACGAGGTTGATGAGACGTTTCAATCATGCAGCTGCATGCATGCCCGGAGCCCGAAGGCAATTGAATAATCTATCTCAAAGTGATCATGGTCATAAGAGCAAGTATTATAAGAGGCTGTAACCTGACTGTATGCTGAGGTGGAAGAGAGAGAGGAGGAGAGAGAAGAGAGGTGGGCTGTAAGAGCAAGGCTAATAATACAGCCTTCAGCTGGCTGTATGAGCACTTACAGCCCACTTTTCAGCCTACTCATATAGTAGTTACATCCAATTGAAGGTGTATGACCCACCCTTCCTCTCACAAAGTTTCTTGGTTCTTGTGCTTCACCTGGTCTGTAAGCTTACATCCACCTCTCTTCTCTCTCCTCCCCTCTCCTCCACCTCAAGATATAGCCACTTACACCCTTATAATACTTGCTCTAAGCTTACACCACCAAGCACAAGAACCAAGAAACTTTGTGAGAGGAAGGGTAGGTCATCTGACCTTCAATGGTCAGAACTACTATATGAGTAGGTGATAAGTGAGTCAGAAGTATCCATCTGACAAATTGAAGGTCAGATTATAAGACTTACTCTAAGTTATACTCGTAAGAGTACTGTAGCTTCATATTCATAAGTCATAAATACATTGTAGCAGTCATAATGATCATAGTCGAAAGATCACTGTAGCAGTTATAGTGATCGTGATCGAAAGTTCACTGTAGTAGCCATAAACACTCGACGCGTACTCAGCCCACGAGAGAGCGGTTTTCCTGGTTTGTTAGTGTCGTGTGAGGCATGGCCTGGATCCGTGGGATTATGCAGGAGGTGCCGCATAATAAAGATGTCGCATAATAAGGGTGGCTTAACCACCAGAGTTAGACTCTATTTCCTTTAACTAGTAGTCTAATACAATAGGAAAAAACTATCTAGTTTTTCAGCAGCGCAAAACTTTTGCATTCTTGCTCTATGTTTTCCAACTTCGTGTGTGGTTGTATGTAAGCTCAGGCGTGTTGATCGGCTGAAACTCCTAACATTTGGTATCAGAACTAGGGATACACTGATCCACAATGTAGCCAGCTGAATCAGCGATGCCACGGCGCTCCCAGTCTTCATCGCCATGTCCCAGAGATCACGCCGACGGTAGTAGCGGTGCTATGGTGGTACAAAGGGTGGTGAAGGAGGTCGGGGGATCGGCGGCGTATCCGACTCTCACGAAGACGAACTATGGTGATTGGGCCCTGATGATGAAGGTTATACTCCAGCCGCGCGGGCTCTGGGACGCCGTCGATACCGGTGGGGCTGAGTTTCAGGAGGATAGGATGGCACTGGAGGCCATCCTGTGCGCTGTTTCATCAGAGATGATCTCTACACTTGTTATCAAGGCAATCGCCAAGGAGGCGTGGGATACCATGAAGATCATGCGTGTCGGCATTGATCGAGTGCGCAAGGCTAATGCTCAGAAGCTCCGCAAGGAGTTCGAGAGCATTGTTTTCCGCGACAGGGAGTCTGTCGATGACTTTGCGTTGCGGCTCACCGGGCTGGTTCTCACAAATTGCTCTGTCAATTGAAATACTGCTTGATCTCTCAAAGCTCTTGGTGGAGGAGGTGACTGGGAGACTCAAGGTGACGGAAGATCGACTAGACTCGGCGTTCGTTACTGGTGCTAGCGAGAAGCTGCTCCTCACTGAGGAGAAGTGGTCTACACGGATGAAGGAGCGGCAGCGAGAGAGAAATCCTCTGATGGCTCCAAGTCCGACAACCGACGACGCAAGCCGCATGCATGCCCGGAGCCCGAAGGCCTCGTGCTAGCACAATTTTGTCCGCAACGGCATGTCTGCCCCGCGTGGCCCGTGTGATGCCTTTTCGATCTGCCGGTCCAACCAACGAACGCGTGCGCGCAGGCTCCGCGCGGCGCGACCTCACGCAGCACAGGCAGCGCACACCGCGCGGCCAATCAGCCACACCCACACGCACCGGTTGCCGTTTTTTTCCTTTCCTTTTCGAAGGGTGGCTAGCGGTTGAATCATGCGGTAACAACGCAAGGGGCACGGGCGCACGGCGAGTGCACCGGCGGCTCTCTGCCCACGCGCGCGCTCGTCGCGGATGAGGGCTGAGGCCTCGATCGCGCGCGCCGGCGAGCGACTGAGGCCACAAATCTGCTTGCGCAGCCTGGTAGTGCGTTTTCCACAGGAAGCACAACTCCCCGCGCGGATCGATCGATCATTGGCACGTCGGTGGCTCAGTGCCTGTCGCCGAGGCATCAGACTTTCTGCTAGTATCATGTACCTGCGAAAACACAACTCTGAATTTCACTGCCTTGCAAGAGCCTCTAGCTGATCACTGAAGTTTTTTTTTGGAAGACTAATCGCTGAAGTGTTCCTGCTTGTATCATGGGCCGGCTATTCAGTTGGGTCGGAGTCCAGGCCAAAATTCCTGCGAAAACACGACTCTGAAACCTCATCACAGACATCGCGTACCCACCCACCCAACCGTTCCACATAATCTCCTCACTGCCATGACGACCCCACTGCACCTTCCCCACATGTACCCCAGATGTCAGCGGCTCACATGCAAATCTCCAAGGTATCCTCCAACCCCTCAAAACCCAAGCGTCCACGACCACGCACCATTCCTGCGACCAAAAGCATCTCCAACCTCCCCAGATCACGCCACGTGCCTCCATACCGCAATCCCAACCATCCACCCTCCCCTGCCCGTGGGCAGGCCTACGCGAATCACCACCGTCCAAACCGCCCCGTATAGACGCCAACGGTGTGGATTCCATCCTTTTCCACCTCCGGGCAGATCCACCCGCCACTAAAAATCTCTTCGCCTCCTCTGCTCCCGTGCTCTCGGGTTTCGGATTCAACTCGCAAGCCCACCAACCCAGCACGCGAAACCCTCGCCGGCGCCGGCGATGGCCTCCGCCCTCCTCGCCGGCCGGAGCGGTGCCCACCACCACTGGGGGGAGACCGGCGCCCCGCTCACGCCCATACCCCCCAATTCTAGCCCCAACCATCCCCTTCCACGCGCCGACAGCTCGACGCCGAGACCGCCGCTGGTGACCTCGCCGCCGTCCGGCTACGTGACGTTCCGGCCGGCAGCGCTGGCCTACCGCGAGGTCCGCGCGCTCCGGGACCGCCTCGCGGGCGAGCTGGGCCAGGTTCGCGCCCTCCTCTCCCGCATCGACTCGTGGCAGCAGCAGCAGCAGGGCCAGCCGAAGGGCCTTCCCCCGCCTCCGGCGAAACTCCAGGCGTCGATGCGGAAGCGGTGCAACCAGATCCTGACGAAGCTGCAGAAGGACAAGCGAAGTATTTGGTTCAACGCCCCAGTGGAGGTTGAGCGCCTTGGCCTCCACGACTACCACAACGTCATCAAGAGCCCCATGGATCTCGGCACGGTCAAGGAGAACCTCGCCGCCGGGAGGTACCCCACGCACGACGCCTTCGCCGCCGACGTCCGGCTCACGTTCTCCAACGCGCTGCGGTACAACCCTGCCGGGCACGAGGTCCACACCTTCGCCGGCGGCCTCCTCGCATCGTTTGAGAAGATGTACAAGGCGGTGGTCTCTTGGTTCGAGCAGGAATTCAAGCGCCTTGAGCCACCGATGCCAGTGCCAGCGGAATTGCCACCGCCAATGCTTCCGGCACAGGTGAAGCCGAGGGTGGGGAACTTGAAAATGCGGAAACCGAAGGCAAGGGAGCCGAACAAGAGGGAGATGAGCCTGGAGGAGAAGAACATGCTGAGGGTGGGGCTGGAGAGCTTGCCCGAAGAGAAGATGCATAATGTGCTGCAGATTGTGCGGAAGAGGAATGTCAATCCACAGCTGCTTGGGGATGAGATCGAGCTGGATATTGACGAGATGGATGTCGAGACACAGTGGGAGCTTGATCGATTTGTGAACAACTTCAAGAAGGCTTTCAACAAGAGCCGACGAGCTGCAACGATGAATGCTGCTGAGGCCAAGAATGCTGCTGTGGCTGAAGCTGTGAATGGTGGTGTGCCTACATTGGTTGACAATGGTGATGCGGTAATGGCAGTAGGAAGCAACATGTGTTGTTCTTGGTTGCAGTTAGCGGATATGTGAATTGGACTCTCATGTGAGTTGTTTTGTTTTGTTATTTACAGGAGAATGAGAATCCTGAGAAGAGGACTATAGTGGCTGAGCAGGTGGATGAGTATATAGATATTGGGGATGAGATGCCAACCGCGACTTACCAACCAGCGGAGATTGAGAAGGATGCTGAGGTCGCGAGTGGCTCCGGTGGTTCTGGCAGTGGCTCCTCATCGTCCAGTGGTATGGTCAAGCCCCCAGATTATTCTTCATGAACCAAAGCTTTTGCATTGTTTTCCATTTAACTTTGTTTACAGGTTCAGAGTCAGGGAGCTCAGGGGACAGCGCCTCAGAAACTGGCATTGCTCGTTCGCAGGTGTAGGGGAGATCATTCTAACAGTAGGATTTGATTTGGTGGATGATGTGTGTTCTTGGGTGATTTGAGTATAAATACAGGAAGTTGTAGGTATTTTGTAAGTTGTTTCTGAGATGTCCATGTCCGCTTGGATTTAGTTAATGTAGTTCGCAGTGGATGGGCTGGCTTTGTGGGTAATCTGATTGCTAGCTGGACCATGTGTATATAAGTGAAGTGGATCGCACCGAAGCATTTAGTAGTTTATCTGGCCTTCTGATCTGAAGGTGGCTCTTGTATGTGTGTGTTTCCCATAGTACAGCTATTCTGTTGCAACTGTATTATGTAATTTGATATGTCGTTATGCATGACAGTAACTACGGCATTCCAAGTAACAAGACCTTGAAATCCGTGTCATTATCTTGGGCTTGTGATTATTGATATGAGAATGATATAGTCTTTTCTGAGAGGGAGATGAGTGATAAATTTCAGTGGCCATGCAAGTCTGAGTTGATCCTGACTATTTTTCCCTGTGATGTTGCTTGCTGTGCGCAAATTATAATATTATATCCTTTGATATCAACAAGTGCCTGTGCTATTTTATTGTCTGACACCTCAATACCCTAAATTGGTCTGTGATTATTGGTTAACTTGAGAATTTCGTATTGCCGGAAGCATTTCATGATGCATCATGTCCAGTATTACAATGGGAGAAATATGTTAACCCCGCGTACGGATTTTACTCTCACAAATTCACTTATACATGTTTTTCAAACCACATAAGTGTGCATCTGCTAAACTCTTAAACTCTTAGCCTTGATCTAACCAGCACCACTTTGATTTAAACTGCTCTCAAACACATCGCTCATGCGCCATGGTTTTAATCCAAGATAATCTTTGGTATTTTGGTCAAACTACCTAAATACCCTTTCTTGACCCGGTCATCACCAATCACAGCAAGCAACCGCAATGCTTGTCACGTGTCGTCAAATCTCTCCTGTCCTGGTTCGACCGAACCATGGCTCATTTGGCCCGTGCAAGTTACATGGCGTCATCCTACCGTTCGAACTCGCTTTCAACATTTGTGCCTTTGTCTACCATGCTTGAGTTCACCGTCTCACCCGGTATCCTCGATCATTCTGAGTCTCAACTCCTCCATTAGCCTAGCCCCAATTCTCGCCGTTGACCACAGTTGATCCAAGCGACCGTGCACATATAAAAACAAAGAAATCATATCCAGACATAAGTTCTTTATAACTTGACCTACATTAGCCAAGACATGCATCATGCACCTTTAATCCAATAACTCAGGTCAAACCAATTTAATCCATAACTCAATTCCTCAAAATCCTATTTTTCTAGAAAGATCAAAAGTATCGCACTTACCATATCGGTACTACCGCTCCCCAAAGTAGTACTTTTGCACGTTGAAAATCTCACTTTGACCTCTCTGGAAAAACGTACCGTAACTCAACCCGGTACTTCCACCGGTACTGCTGCACTTATGCATGCGGTACTTGCACAAAGCGGAACTACCGCACTAATACCCGCGGTACTTCTGATTTTCCTGACACTTCTAGAAAACGGTCCAAATCAAATGCAATCTTTACAAAACCAATCGACCACTTCACAAATATTGCAATGGTTCATCACAACAGTATCGTGTATCTTCTCATATAGTCCTTCAACTTTAATACTTGTACAAATAAGTAGGCTCTATTTAGAACGCGGGTATTTTTTTGATTTCCATATAAAGTGAACTGTTTTATTTGAAAATCTAATGAAATTTCTGCATTTCAAACGGTCTACAGACGTTGCTCTGTTGGCCATTGAAAGCAACATAGCTCTCCATTTTTATATAACAAAGAGAGCTCATGCCAATTTATATACAAAGGTTCTGATCAACTCAGTTTCGGCTTCTGGCTTATTTTTCACTATTCATAAGTTTCGTCTTTTTCTGAACTTTTGGCTTTTTGTTGAGCTTTTTTGCCGGTTCTTTTTTTTTCTCCCATATTTGTTTGTATTATACGTAATGGGCTAACATATTTTTTATATTTTTAATTTTTTTAAATTTAATTATGCTAAATAAGCCTCTGTTAGGTACAGTGTTTTCAGCTATAAGCCACGAGGTTTTCAGCCGAACCGATCACCACCAAATGCAGGTGCCCTTACATTTGCTCATTTTGAATAGAAGCTTTGTACTTTTTGTTGGACACGTCATTTTGATGAGAATTAGATATTATCTTCGAAAAATCTGAAGAGGAACACTGGCATCGCGTGCTACAACGACGTTCGCTGGACCGAAAATCCGATGACTTAAACCGATCCCGAGCACTGGCATCGCGGTTCTCGCAGCCTTTCCTCGTTAACAGCCACGCAAGAGAGGCAGCCCGCAGCTGCGTGCACCGGGAGGGAAGGTAACCGGGACGAACTGATGAAGACATCTGACATCCTCACTCCCAACCCAGAGACGAAACCGAAGTATGATTGGGCAGCTCGGTTTCCCGGTGTGGACGCTGTGCGTTGCGCGCAGGAACAGTCGGCTCCGTCCGTCGTGGGAACCCACATCGACGACTGTGCGATACGGGCCAGCAGGCCCAGCTTATTTGCACGCCCGAGCCCTTTTCGGCCCAATTACTAGGAGTACTTTTCTCATCAACCCTACTATTAACTAAAGCTCTGTTCCCTCTAAAAAACAAAAAACAACAACTAAATTTCGGTTACAATTGAACAATTAGATTCTACAACAATTAAAATGAAAAACTGTGAACAATCTTGGATCATCCGACTATGCTTTTCAGCCAGTAGGCAATTTTACAGGCCACGATAGGTTACGGTAATGGCTCAGCAGCATTAACAGATCCTGAGTCCTACTCTGCAAATTTAAACATTTCTATGAGGGCAAAAACTACTATCCACCTGCTCTTATGGTGCACTTGCCATGCACTTAAACTAAAAAAGTAACAAAAATTCCGAAAACATTTCTGAATGTACTTCATTGTTTACTTCACCTATGTGTAAAATTTCAAGTTTGAATTCATTCTATGTTAAGAGTACCCAAAAAAGAAAATTCTGATAAATTTGAACTCTAAACAATTGTTAGATTTGTCTCTTTTTTATTACTATTAATATAGAATGAATTGAACTTAAAACTTTATACATAGATAGAGAAAGTTTAGAAATACATGTAGACATTTTTTCAAAATTTTTCGTGGCTTTTTTTTAGTTCGAGTGCATGGTGAGTGCACCGTAAAAGTGAGTGTGTTGTGGTTACAGACCAAACAGAGTGATGATAGTATGGTAGTGGAGAGTTATATGAGCAATGCTTGGGGCTTCCCCATGGCTCCGGCTGGGCTTAAGTGGGGGCCACCCTTAGAACAGAGTGCATAGCAGTTTTTGTCTTCTATGAAAGTAGAGGATTCCGCAATCAATAGAGATGGTGCTTTAAGAGAAAATACTACCTATATTCTGGGAAAAAATTGTACCATAGAGAAACTGAGAAAACCATTTCTGCGTAAATCAATTCAAATGATAAAAAATGAAACCATTTCTGCGTAAGTCAATTCAAATGATAAAAAAATGAGGACACATCTGAATCAATTCTAGCCATTGACCTTTCACTCCGAATATCTCTACCAACGAATATTGGACTTGTATGAACTGGCCTTTCTCTTGATGCACGTACGTATATGTTGTATCTGTCTTCATGTCCCTGAAAGTACATCCAAGCAGCTAGATTCAGTATTTATGCACATGAACTCGAGCAAATGAGCACATCCTAGTTCTAATAACTTCTGGGTTCCAATCTTTGACTCGATAGGGACAAAAAGAAATCCCAGAGCCCATGAAGTACGTTGGGCCGGGCTAGTTTAGGCCTTCCAGGTTCAAGAATTTTGCGCCGGGCAAAGCTCGAGTTGAGCTTTTCAAAGTTTTGACAATTTTAGGTGGGCCTATATTAGGCCCATCTTTTCCTTCAAAATTAGGTCATGTCGTGCTTAGACAGGCCCACTGAACCGTGTTCAGGCGAGCCGACATTGGGATCATTTTAGAGCAACTCCAGCAGTAGCCCTCAAAACAGGGCCCCTACTTTTTATTTGAGGGCTCTCCCTACTTTTAAGGGCTCTGTTTTTTGGGCCACACTCAGAAGAGCTCTCAAACAGACCTCAAATTTATTCTCGAGAGGATGACACATAGGACCCACTCATCCTCATCCTACTTTTGAGGGCCGAGGCAAAAACTCACTCCAGCAGGCCCCTACTTGAGCCCTCAAAGTAGGGGCTCCTCCGCACCCCAGGAATGAGGGCTCGAGGGGGAGATTTGAGGGTCCCCTACTTTTGAGGGCTCAAGTAGGGGGCCCTGCTGGAGTGAGTTTTTTGCCCCTCGACCCTCAAAAGTAGGATGGGGGCTCAAGTAGGGGCTCTGCTGGAGTTGCTCTTAGCAGTTAACACAATACCATTTTCTTTTTCAGCTGAATAATTTGTTGATCAGTTTCTTATTGGAGGCATGAAACAGGAGCAAAAACATATTCATTACATTTATTCAGGAGGAGGCTGAAGAGGATCATCGGCTGCAGCTCCTCTGTTTTGCTTTGCTTTCTGAAAACAGAGTGAAGCTTTTGTGCGATTTCTTCTAAAGATCTCTTCTAGGAAGATTTTACTGCGATTATTTTATGCTAAATCCTCATGTTATTTTAAAGACAAACCCTTATGTTTTTTTAAACAAATCCTCATGTTTGTTTAGCTTTTCTATCCCCTGGCTTGCAAGCCCTGTGAGAAGTGAGAGCTGAGAAGTCGTTTGATTTCTGCACGGTGCTTCGAAACTCAGCCTGAAAGTGACATGTTTTAAGAAAATGTCTATTGTTCTTAATTACTCCTTTGCTCTGCTTGAAAATATAACTGATGCCTAGCAGACATCAGTACAACACTCGTATCACAAGACAAAACACATTAATTCATATAAAAAAACCACATCAGAACCAAAACCTTTCCCTTGAATAATTCACAGCATAATAACTGAGATCTCACAACAGGTCGGAATACGAGTACGTTTTCAAAAAAAAAAAAACAAAGAAAGAAAGATTGGACTACAAGTGGCAACACCTGAAACCTCATGCTACTGCTCACACAGCACAACTGAATTTGGTATACACTCACAGAAGAATGCCAGTGGATGCGATTATTTCACGGTGACGAAGCCTCCCAGTCCCAGCGCAGCCACAAAGACGAGGGGCAAGATGGACACCCAAAGGATCGTCTTCCCGGCGGCACGCCGATGGACCAGGTCGCCGGACACCCAGATTCCGGCCGACGCCTCCACAAACCCGAAGATAACTACGGCGACGAGAATGCCGTAGTACAAGTAGAAGGGGGCCTTGCCATGGTGCAGAAATATACCTCCTGGAGCCTTGAAGACGGCAAGGCAGAGCGCCGCCGCGCCTTCGAAAACGCCGCATGAGATCAGCGCGGCCGGCAGCTTCTCCATGTTGCGGCAGGCCTCGGAAATCAAGCTCACGACCTTGATGAGGAGAGACAGGAACTCCATTCTTGTGTTTGGGTGTGGTGTTTCAGAGAAATGCTTCGATTTGAGCTTGGAGAATGGTAAGGTTGGGACTTGGGAGCTTGCGACAGGCCACGGCTTCACTCGTATATATAAGGCAGCAGCTGACCAACCCGAACAGTGCCAAACCGAACCCGAAGAGTGGCGGGTGCTGCCGTGAACACGGAGAGGAATGTGATAGTCAAGCAAGCGCAACTACTGAAAGAGACGACGACGAGGTAGCCGTGTCCCAAAGCCCAAACCGATCCGAACCGAACCCGAATAGTGCCATCTCGGGTTTCGCCTACTGGCCACAATGACAGTGAAATGCATCCTGCTAGCTGGACTTAACCACTACTACTACTACTAGTTTTGATTCCCTCCAGAGCCCGGGAACCGAACCCGAACCCGAATACTTCGGTTTCCCGACGTGATGTACCTTCATAACTCGCAAGATTAGTATTTGTAGAAGGCTAAACATGGGGATGTGTATCGCGTGAAGTGTTTTCTGAAATGTAATAATTGGATAAATACCACTACGTGTTTTTTCTAAAAAAAAAAAAGAATACAAATAGTGGTAAGTGTTTGCACAAAGAAATGCTGCTTCTAACATTGTTTTAATGATATGATAAGAGATAAAGATAACAGGATACAGTAGAGAATTTTCTAGGGGCACTAAGGCGTGTATAGCCATGCTTTTCCAAAAACCCGAAGACCCTAAACCGAAAACCGAACGGTGGCATTACGGTTTGGGACTTTTGGCAGCCTTTCCTAACCTCTGGGTCAAGCAGCATCGTGTCAAAAGCAAGCAGGGACCCACGGGCAATAATAAACAGATAAACGAATAGCGGCTTTGTGCTTGTGTTAAGTAATAACACAAGGGCACCGAACTGATTAGGACGTCGCCACTCCAAACCGGAACCGAACCCGAGCAGCTCGGTTTTCCCTTGCGTCGAAAAGGACGGCAAGGAATTAATCGGTCGGGAGCGATAGGAAACAGGAAAACGAAAACGGGACGTGCGCGTTTGTTAAGCAACCAGGGGAATGAAATTTATTTTTCATTTTTGTAAATGTGCTTTTGTAACCTTCTTTATATATTAAAGTGCATATTGGTTAGGATAGAGGTGCAAAGTGAAAGTATTATTTAAACCTGATGCAAAGTAAAATAGGAGACACAATACCTCATACAAAGTGCAATCTACTTTTAATATAATTATATACAATAGGTTTCTTTCCTACTGTTTCAATTAAAAAACGAGGGGAATGAGCTGATGATGCCGTCCACAGGTCAAAACCCGAAACCGTACCCGAGCAGCTCGGTTTCCCGATTGCTAGCAGAAGTAGAACGGTCAGCTCCATCCGTCGTGGAAAGTAGTCAAGTGGAGACAATTGCTATCAACCTTCGTGATCTAGAAAGTTTCATTTCACCGTGTAACCAAGTGCTTTGAGATTATTCTGATTGTCTCGACCCCAAAAAAAAAACATTTTGGGACATTTTTTGTTGCACGCATACACGAACACAATGCGTGATGGGGTCTGTGTGTTGTCTGTGTGTGTGACACAGAAAGTTGAAAGGCTGAGTGCTGGTCCCTGCGCTCTCTTCTATTGTTCTGGGAGGCAGATGAATATTAGTGCATGCTGGTAGTTTGGGAGGACGATATTTTTGTTTTTTTAGCTATTCAACGGATTTTAATTTCTATTAGCAATCATTATTTATTAGACTAAAATCACATGTCCAATCTGGATGTCTCGCTCTGACTTGACCTTACCGGTATTAGCTGGCTGGTACTTTGGGTTAGTAGACCCATCTTATTTGCAGACCTCGGCCGTTTTACTCCGCAACTGTTGCTTCTCGCCGATCCTGCTACTGTACTACATTTTCTTTCTTTCAGTACCGGTGTTAACATGATGCACTCAGATCTTTAAAAAAAATATGTGCTGTGCGTACGCAGGTGTCATCAGCAGGAGCGACCTGCCAAGCCAGCAGCGATGTACTGCAAGCACATATCGCCCTGCCATTTCTGGATGGCAGGTGCCAGGGCCTCCATTGCCATATCCGATGGTGCAGCTGTGCCACCAAATTACCCCATATTGCTTTGTACTAATCATTACTATTATAAAAAAAAAATAAGTTGGTGGTTATACGTTCATTCTCCTTTAACCGTTTCATTCCTAACTTCTCATCGCTCTCCACTTTTCAACTGATCAGAGTAGCCCTCTTTGATAGCATGATTCTCTATATATTCAATAAATTTCATTGCAACGCATGAGCAGGTCACTAGTAATAGTTATAAAAAAGCAGTAGTCACATTCTCGACTACAACAGTATATTAATTACACCCCCACATCATGTAGCGTATGACATATGCAACCCCACACAGGGGCGGATCTAGGCCTTAGGTTAGGTAGGCTATAGCCCGAGACCCAGAAAAATTACTAGTGCAAAACAATTTATATGGGTTAGAAGATTTTACTGTTTAGCAGCCCAGCTCGAGATGCGCAGCCCAGCCTAAAGGTGACATGCAATGGTCCAGCCCACAATGGTCTATCCCAAAGCAAAGAAAATGTGGCCGCCAGCCCGCCAGCCCACCCTACCCCCATTCTCTCATTCACCGTTCACCCAATCGGTCAAACCCATGAGTCAATGACCCTTCACCAAGCACCGGCACACCTTCACTTCGCCCACGCCGCCACACGAACCCTAGCGCCGGTGCAACCGCCTCCCCACAGCACTAGCTCCCACCCTCCAGGGCCGCCTCCTGGCCCATCTCCCTCCAGCCGTCTTGCACCCCCTCCCAGCGCCGCCCCTCCCCGATGCCGCTCCCCTCCTTGCATCGCTTCCTCCCGGCGCCACCCCCTCGCGGCGCCGCTCCCTCCCGGCACCGCTCCCTCCCAGCGCCGCCCCCTCCCAGCGCCGCCCCCCTCCCTGTGCCACTCCCCTCCTTGCGCCGCCCATCCTGTCCCCCCTTCCTACGCACCCCTCCCGGGCCTCCCTGTGCTGCTCCCCTCAAGGTACTATCAGACATTTTTTTAATCTTGAGTTAGTGTTTATTTTCTTTGTTTAGCTCTAGAGATGTTGCTCAATTTGCGAACACTTGTTTATTTAACAGCTCATCAGGTTCTTTTGATGTTAGAAGGCTAAAACTTTTGAATTACCTTACCTGATCCATAGGCTCATCTAGTAATTCCCAGGGATAAAAGGAGTCTGATACCTGGCCAGTGGGATCTTGTGTCTGACAAACAAATGATGCAAGAAAAACAACCATTACAAGTATATTACTTAACCTAATGTTTTCTTCTTCCTAGCTTTTATAGTTTTGGGCCTAGCATGCATAACAGTTAGGTGCTATATTTTTTTTCTGTTGGTTTTATACGTGCTAATAAGTACTCTTCCTCCCTCTGAAGGTTGCAAGGTGTACTAAGATTATAAGCCCTAATACTGATGATGTTAAATATGTGATCAATGTAAAACAAATTGCGAAGGTATGTTGTGCTTATGCTATTAGCCTTTAGAGTTCAGCCCCTAGCACGACTAAATCCTGGATCCGCCACTGACCCTACATCATGTAGCATATGACATATGCATGTGTTAACTAGTTACGAATTCACATTTCATACAGTAAACTACTAACGAGTTCCGACTGAAGAGCTTAATCACAAGGAACAAGATTATCTGAGAATCCAAGCTCAACTTTAAATGAAGAAAACGTGAAAAGAATACATACTATACAGGTCCCGTCAAAAGGAAGAAAAACAATCTGCACCAACATCAATACCTGAGTGATATGTAATCAGCACCAACATCAGAAATAAAGAATACATATTATACGATGGTCTTGGAGACAGTAAACTGCAGCAGTGATATGTAGTTATGTACAGGCGCCTTGAGTGCCTGGAGAAAGACCGCTTGGTTTAGGAGGACAACGAGGGTACATGTTAATAGATTGTGCAGATATCATGATGTATAGTGTACTGCATACCTGAAAAGTGGGGCGGAAAAGGAGCTGATCGCTTGCTGTGCAGGTAGAAACGTGTGCCCAACAAGCCATGCAGTAATCAGTTCACAGATTTCCAATCAATTGTAACACTCAGCTTGCTTATTGCTAGCATTCTGCATTGTTCGATCAGCTCTTCGCTGCATTCTCTGATGTCCAGTTCTTCCAAGCGAAGGTGGGAGGCCCTTCTCCGGCAGCTTGGAGATGCCCTTACAATCGTCGATCACTAACCTCTTGAGGGAGCGAAAGCAGTGCAGCCCCGCAGGAAGATCTAGGGGATCCTTGAAGCACCAAAATCGGAGCACATTTTACTCTTGAGATCTGCGATCCCATGCAACACACAGCTCAGGATTCATCTCGAAATCCAAGCTTCGAAGGGAGCTAAGGTACTGCAAGCCCTCCAACACAGCTCCTCCTAGGCAGTGCAGTATTGCAGCCGTAGATATTTCAAACCTACAACGTACATCTTCAAGATCCGGAGAGAGGAGAGGAACTGCAAGCCCTCCAATACATCCAGCTGTTCACACCAGTGGATTTCCAGCTCCTCCAAGGCCGTGCAGGATTGCAGCCGTAGAGATTTCAAATTTGGGCCCTCCCCTACTTCCAACTTCTTGAGAGAGGTCTCATTCCCCGGGAAGTAAGGCTGCAGCTTTGTTGGGAAATGCTCGATCGAGAGCTCTGGGAATAGATACACGGAGGAAGGGAAAATCTCTCATGCGCGGACCAGAGCAGCTCAGGGCAACCTGAAATACCTAACAACCAACAACGGGAAGCGAAACCTCCAATGCCTTGTTCGCTGCCGCAAAACCGTAATTTTGGGCAATGGTAAATATAGAACTCCTCTAGAGTGGAGAGGACATTTAACGGGATTTGCAAGAGGAATTGATTGTGGGCTAATTATGTTGGTACGACATCTGGGCATTCTGCGGATGAAGCCAGACTGCTACTTTCTTCCTCTTGTCCAGGATGATGGACTGATATATAGATTTTATCTGGGGACAACCCTCTAAAACCAATACATCAAGGGACTCTACATGCGGCAGCATTTGAGTTAGCCACATGCCTGCTATGCCACATGAATTGATTTTGAGACATGTGAGAGATGGGAGGCTATGTGCAGCTTTACTATCTTCGGATATGTCGTCGGGCGTGATATATGACGACAATAGCTTACCGCACTTGACAATTTTCAACTCGCTTAAATTGGTTAATTGCCTAAAGCCTTCAATTGGAAGAGACTCAAGATTTGGAAAACCTTGTATGTGCGACGGGTGCGTTCTTTTCGGCTTCGGCTGATGGCTTTTGGACTTAACACGAGCGCTTATACGAACAAACCAAATACCGATAAGCTGATAAGCCGTCTCGAAAAAGTTGTCCCGATAAGCCGCTTCGAAACAGCAATGAAGAAGCCTCATCTTATCAGCATAAGCTGAAAAGAACGCTGCCGTTATCTCCCTTAGATTTTGGAATGTCAAAATCTTATCATCTAGAAACCTCAACACACCAGAGGACTTGACTGACAAACCTGGACATTCTTC
This sequence comes from Dendrocalamus sinicus, assembly GCA_036346575.1. NCBI lineage: Eukaryota > Viridiplantae > Streptophyta > Magnoliopsida > Poales > Poaceae > Dendrocalamus > Dendrocalamus sinicus. The sequence goes on from CM070652.1 coordinate 3,950,380, forward strand.
TGCATAGACTGCTAATCAGTAAAATAAACAAGGATGCCGTCCATAATGCCACTAGATGCTGATGACATAGCAGAACTAATGCCTTCAGTTAGTCTGGATACTGTAACGGTGTAACCTAACAAAATCAAGCCCAGCCTTCTAGATTATGGCACATAAGTTCTTCCAAAGGGTAACAGTGATAATATTCAACTGAACACTAGGTTAAAGATATTTCTGAAACCTTGCAATATGATGTGAAGTTAATCTTCATTGCTAGTATTAAAAAACCCACAAGACCAGAGTGGATTTTATATTTGAAATAGTAACACAAATTCTACAAGCACTAAGAAGAAAAATCTACATTAAGATGCATACACAAGAAGATGAAGACAAGTTGAGAGCCTGCAGAACTACTACAATCACTATCAGATCTAGAAAAAGAATTAGCAAAAGATCAGAAACCATGCCTCAAGAACAAGTTAGTTATGCTGCCACTATGACAGTTATAGAAGAATGACTAGAGTGATGCAATTTGATCAAGAAACCCCAACTTTAAAGAATGAGGATTTGCATAGTTTTACCAAATCAAGATAATACTGTAATACCCAACTTTTATATGGATAACTTTTGATGGAGAGTCAAGATTTACATCACAATGTTGGAAGTCCCCATAAAACTACAAGATCACCAATATCCGCTAAAGTATAATGCTCCTTGAAAGAGCAACCAAGATAAACTACCCACTTTGAGGAGCGACAGAATTAAGCGTATCTGCATTTGAATCAGCACAAGCTATCTGTTACAGACCAAGATTAGCAGGCGCACAACATGTGAACAGTACCAATGTACCATGCGTAAACAGTACCACCGTGTGAACAGTGCCGCGTGCGTGATTATTTAGGTAGCTTCCTTATTATTTAGGTTTGTTTTCTTTTAGATTGTTTCCATGCATTAGAGATAAGTTTCCTATTATTAGAAATTAGTTTCTTAATATAGAGATAGCTTTCTTAGGGATTGATTTTAGCCATTCCTATAAAAGGGACAACATTGTATTGTTATTATCAAGCAAAGAAATAAAAAAAATTATCTAGTCTTCCTCTCTTCTTCAACAAGCCTTAGAGCCTTAGCAACGGCATGGTCGACCGATCAAGGGCGAGTACTCTACCCTCAGTCCTCAGACCCGTACCACAACAGTACCTATCTATCATTTTACGGGAATTACGTAATAGTAATTGATGAAGCAATCTAGAAGCGGAACTCATGATATTTAACTTGGAAGAATGTAGAGTATCCGAATGATAACTTAATCAATTGATCCACACAGAATAAAAGTATTCTCCATGGTGGACATATAGTAAGAATGTCATCTATTTAAAAACAAGAATGAACATGAAGAATAATATTATTGCTCTACACTATGGACAATTTTAAGTAGTCACTAACACCTTTAGAATTAACCAACACCTCCACATTCTTCATGAATTTGATAAACAAGGTATATGAATTAGTGACTAGAACCAGTTTGAAGTAGCCCTTGAGAGGTAATGTGACAACATCATAGACTGGTTAAAAGTACCAGGCCAAGGACAACCTTAGATACCCAAATGACCAACAGAAACTTCTAACATCAACAATTTAATAGATAGTGTCAAGAGAAATAGTAACAAGGATGGTATACAGGTATAGACAGGAAAGAAGAGAACTTATGAAAATATAAGTATAATAAGAAAGGATAAGTACCAACATATTTATCAGTTATTGACAAATATTAAATGTGAATCACCCTGAAGGAAGGACAAGACTCAAGAAAAGGAACCAGGAAAAGCCAAAATTTCCCAAATATAAGAAAAGGCTGAGGCAACTTGCCTTCGTCTGACTCCTAGAATGCACATTTCATGGAAATACCTACTAACTATGACCAAACTGGCCCGTTCATATAGGTTTTTGGTTTTGGCTTACGAATAGTAATAGCTTGTAGAGAGAAACACTCGCGAGCGATTTTGGCCGATATAAATGAAATCGCTACAGTGTGTACTACAATCAACTAGTAGATCCCGTCTTGAAAAGATACTCCATTTGAAAATAGAAAAGTTACTGACTGAAAAGCAGCTTTTAGAAGGTAAGACCTTCGGTTGAACAATGAACTTGATTATCTAGCAAGGCATCCATATGTAAAGGCATAGGCTGAGGCAGTTTTGGCATATAGCATAGGCAACATCTAAAATACAAAATCACCAGACTTACAAATGTGACGACAAGCTCGGAGCTGAAGTGATCGTGAGTGGCCGAGAGAGCGGCCAACGGTACAATAAGCCGATTACATCAGTCCATCATACGACGGAGGACTAAAATGAAGAGAAGGCAACGCAAAAGCTTGCCGCTGTTGATGCCTGCGACGGCCACCCGCGTGCGGACCCTGCAAAGACAGAGAGACGATTCAGGTTTCGGTCAGGCATTTCCGCGAACACATGAAGAGCGCATCGCGCCAAACGCACTGGACAGTGACTCCAAAGGCACGTACGACGGGTCCCTCGTGCGTCGCCACGCGCGAAGGCCCCCGCGCAGCCGGTGCCCGTGCGCTGCCGGCACCGGAGGTGGAATGCAGAGGACGGCGCCCTCTTCGGCACGGGCGGTAGATAATCACGCTTGCGTCAGCCGTGCCGCCGCTCCGCACGGTCGACGACAATGCGGCTGCATTGTCTACGAGCGGCGCCGGATGACAGGGAGAGGAGAAATGTGCGCGTGTGTGGCGAGGGGCAAGAGAGAATGGGATGAGAAGACGGCGGCGCGACTACGGATGTGGGTGGCTTTTCTGCAGTATTCCACCGTCCGTCTCTGTCACACCGTCACCTACCACGGCGGCCAAGGTGCCGGTGGATACAGCAAGGGCACTATGGTTCCCCCCGTTTAAGGTTAGGCTTTTAGCTTTAGATTTATTTTTTACTATTTTTAAATTTCATCTTTTTCTGACTATTTAAATTTTTTTACTATTTTACATATTAGGCTAACATATTTTTTTATTTTTAAGTTTAATTATACCAAATAAGACATCATCAACTACAGTATAATTTCAGCTAGTTACAATAAAAAATTCAGCCATAAGCTAAAAAAATAAACTCAACTGAACACACTATGGCTTCTGTAATTTGCTACAGTAACTATCTTTTAAATGATATGTTTTTTAATCTGTACTGATTAAAATCGCATATTACTATTTTTCCTATTCATAGTTTTTCTTATAAATAACTAAATTTTAAAAATTAAAAATTATAAACCACAGCATAAGATAACCTTCGCATGGGCGAGAGAGGTGAGCCTGAGCAGTACGTCCGCTGTGCGAGAGCTGTCTGCTCAGCAGCGTGGTGTCCTGTTGTGAGCTGCACGTGCTCAGCAGCTGCGTGCGGAACGGATGCATAGGCCAAAGGGCTCACCTGTCGGCGTGATCGGAGGGGTTTAAGAATTCCCTGTACCAACGTTCCAAGGCATCGAAGCAATGGAGGCAATGAAACTGAGGCCCACTTAAGATTATTATAATCTAGTTTATAGGTGGAGATTATATAATCTAATTTATATAATCTCCTTTCGCGGCTGTCCACAATTGTTTTAAGCCAAGAGGAAGATGAATTCCGATAGAGCCTCCATAGGAGTGGAGAATTTTCTGTTAAATCTCATTATCTGGCATTGATCCATCAGGAAGTGCCCAATTCTAATGAATGCTTATGGAAATTAAAGATACCTGTGAAGATCAAGATCTTTTTGTGGTATCTTCGAAGGGGCGTAATTTTAACAAAGGATAATTTAGTTAAACGCAATTGGCAAGGCAGCAAGCAGTGTTGTTTCTGTCACCATGATGAAACGATCCAACATCTGTTTTTTGAGTGCCGGTTAGTTCGTATGGTTTGGGCGGTGGTTCATGCGTCTTGTGGCCTTTCTCAGCCTCGTAGTGTGTCTAATATGTTTGGCTCTTGGTTGCAAGGGATTCGACAGGATTTAAAATATTTAGTACTTCTTGGAGCTGTTGCTACTTGTTGGTCTGTGTGGTTATGCAGGAATGCAGGCGTATTTGAAAACAAACATGTGTCATTTTTGCAGGTTATTTACTCAATTTCGCATTGGCTCCGTACCTAGGCTATCCTCCAGAAGTCCGCTTCGCAGGATATGGTTGTAGCGGCCTCGCAGTTCTTGGAGAAGGTGGCCAAGGAGTGTTTTACCCGGGCACATGGGTGGCGGTCTAGTCTTCAGATTGATAGTCATTAGTGTATCCCTTTTATGTTCTCTTTTTGTAAGGCTGTGTGCTGTCCAGGCAGAGGCCGGGAGGATTTCAGGTTGATGTATCACCTTGATTTAACAATCTTGAAATCAATAAAATTTCCCTTTTCGAAAAAAAAGCTAACTTATAATAAGCTGGTGGGAAATAAGCTGTCAGGTGTTTGGCAGCTTGGATTATCAGAGTTATGGATTGTTGTATTCGAATGTTTAAAGACTACAATACCCTGGGAGAGAGAGGCACGGGAGTTGAGGGTTGGATGAATGGCAAAGGTGGGTAATATTCCTAAAGTTTTATGGTTATTAAGATAAAAGGTGGATCTATAAGATGAAATAAGCTCCTTTTTTGAGCTTATTAGATTACAATAATCTGGACTATTTAGATTATAATAAGCTACCTTATAATCTAGGCTGTTTGTTTCCACTTATAATTTATAAGTTAGATTATAATAATCTTAAGTGGAAACAAACAGGGCCTGATTTCCCATCTCTCGTTCCCCGTCCCCTTTCTTTGATTTCCCATCTCATGTTCTTCCAATTGTATTAATTTACCCTGTGTGCTTATGCTTCCTTGTGACCTTGTGAGTTCCGATCCTGACGCGATCGGGACAACACACACACACTGCGCTATTGGGTAATCGGTGATGACATATTCATCGTTCGTTCGACGGGGGGCCACAAGTATAGCTCCTAAAATATCCTGGTTTTGGTTTAAAAAAACAGTACTCTCCCCTGACGACAATGCGCAAGCAACTACACGCTGTACCGCCCGGGAGGAGCCAGGCATTACAGCATCCTTCACGGACAAACCTCCGGAAGTAACGCACCGGTAACACGCGAGTGGTGCTTCTATATCACCCTCAATACAAGTTGCACAAATCTTGAGATTAAGAAAAGGTAAATGATCATCATCCACACTTCATTCATGCTTTAATATTTATGCAACTTTCAAATAATGATGCATAGAAGCACCTCTCATAACAAAAAGATCTGAATAGCACCGAGTTTACGACAAAACGAGGCAATATATGATAAAAACGATTAGTCAAAATGAAAATTCCAAAACCGAAATCGTCATGCGATGGTACCGACACCGTCTCCAATAAAACGAGAATAGATAACAGAAGAAAACAGTCTCGGGATACAAGGAATTGTTCGCTGCCCTCCTGAACAAAATCGGCCCAAAATATTCCCTCAATCGTCGTCACCGAAAGTTGTCTTCTTTCCTGCAAAGAAACACGTGTATAAGAATGATAGTTCTACTTTGCCTGAATCAAATGGAAGCAACAAATGTAACTCCGGATAACTTGCTGCTGACATAACAGTGAGTTTACCTGCACTAGGTGTACCAGCACTCTGCTTGAAAGGTGTACCCCGGCCACCGCGGCCCCTGTCACCCCTACCACCTCTTCCACGTCCGCGGCCACCGTCCCATCCACGGCCACCATCACGTCCACGGCCACCGTCCCATCCGCGTCCACGGCCTCTACCTCTTCCACTGTCCCTACCACGTCTCTCACTACTAAAGCCACCATCTCTGTTGTCGGGTTTAGGCCTCGCTTCATCAACATACAAGCTGAAGCCAGCAAGGTCAGATCCATTCAGCTCAAATGCTTTCGACACGGCATCCTGATCTTTGAAATCCATGTATGCTATCCTGCAGAACCAAGCAAGACACTTGTCACTGACAAGAATAAGATTAGGGCCTTTCGAAATGCATGAATTTCAAAAGAAACAGTACAATTTCTCAAGAAATTCCTCTACTGAAACTTTATGTTCCAAACAGGGCCTTAACCTAAGTGCAATGTATTTCATTATGTAATAGAGACAACTGACCCTTTGCTTGCACCGGTATCATAATCCTTTGGAATTGAAACTCTTGTAATCTCTCCACATGAGCCAAAATGTTCTTCAAGTGAGCTTCGGATCTGATGAATAAAATCAGTCAGATGTAATATAAGAGAGACATGTATGGGAAGCTACTAGTACCCTGTAAAATCGGTCAGATTTCACAAAACAGAAAAGTGTGGTTGACAGAGGTTTGAACTCTTCAAATTACCTGGTCCTCCCCAAGAGATGAATCAAAGCCTTTAATAAATACAGTGTTTCCTGAGCTTTGAGCTGGCTTCTTGAAAGAACTATTGTCCCTCCTGAGCAACGCAAAAAATTAAGGCCACATTGACAGAGAACAAGTAATAAAGAGTAGCATTTTCAGAAAATATCTAAAGCTTTTTCTAGAAGACCAACACACTACAGACAATGAGGTAGAGGATCACCCGCTGCCAGGAGTATACGCGCCTCTCTCACGAGCTAGATCAAGCCTGACAGGCCGTCCCATCAGGTCATGACCAGAAAAATCAAGTGCCTACAATGAAACATTTTATTACCAATACTTCCATTAGCTACATCGCATCATTGAGTGTGTCAGAACATAAAAGCATCAAATAGAACTTGATGGCAGTTAAACACTTGCTTCATAGAACAGCTGCTCCAAACTCCATAGATCACAAACTAAAATAATCAAGCAGAAAATTTTACCTTCTTAGCAGCTTCAGCTGTAGCAAATTCAACATGTGCAAAGCCCTTGAAGCTTCCATCCTCAAAGGTAGCAAAACGAATATCAACAACCTCACCTGCCTCCTCGAAAAATTGCTTCCTACACAATGTGGACAAATGAGGTTAATGACCACACCTTCCAAAAAAGAATGGAATTAACACACTTCACAAACTTACACTTGTTCATGCTCCACATTGTAGGACAGATTCCCAACAAAAAGTGTCTTTGACCCAGTAGCTTGACTTTGGTCACTGACAGGAGTTTTTGGCTGAAACAAAAAAAAGGTAAGACTGATTGTCCAACATCCATTGTAGATGAAAGAAGAAGTTTTAAGGATAACAGTGTAGATAGAAGAATCATACTTCATTTTGAACTGGTTTTGTTGCAGATTGCTTTGGCGCAATAGAGGTTTCCTGTGGATTAAAGAAAATGTTACAGTACAACTCATAAAGAGGTGCAACAATATAGAAAGCCAAAAAAACATGCATAAATACAAATATCAGCTAGGTGCAAGAAATGAAGGAGATATTATTACCCTTTTCTTGGGAGTTTTAGCTGGTTCATCACTTTCCTCGTCACTATCTTCTTCAGAAGATTCATCAGAGCTGCTACCCTCTTCCTCTACTTGCTATATAAAGTTTCAGACAGAAAAAAAGTTGAGAAAAAAAAGACATATATTAGTAAGAGAAAAAAACAAGGCATCTGAGAGTTTCATACCATCTTCTTTGGTTGAGCTTGTTTGTGCTTATCATCATCAGAGCTTTCCTCAGAACTGTCATCGTCGTCATCTTCTTCATCACTGCTGCTTGCTTTCTTGGCAACTTTAGGGGATGGCTTGGCAGCGCCAGAAGGTGCAGAATCCTGCAGACAGAGGTAAAAGGAAATGTAATGATGAAACAAATTCTTCAAAAGGAAGAGAAAACAAGAAAAATCAGCACCTTAAGCTTCTTTTGAGGAGGCTCTTCATCACTTTCATCAGAATCCGACTCTGAGTCCTCGTCTGAGCTATCACTAGATTCTTCTTTCTTTTTAGCAGCAGCAGCCTTGGCTGGTTGAACTGTTTTAGCAATGTTATCCTGTAAATATACAGAAAATGTGTTAGAAAAACTGTGTAGAATAAAGCCTCTATTTCAACATCTGTAGTTAGGTAGCTACCACATCCTCAGAGTCACTTTCAGAATCAGAGCTTTCAGTAGATTCTTCCTTTTTCTTGGCTGCTACTGGCGCTTTAGTGGGCATATCCTGCTGATATTGTTCATAGTCAGGAATACAAAACTATTGTTGACTAAGATAAACACTTGCACATACCCCACAAAATTAAGTAGCAATATAAGGGGAAAGGTAAGTTAAAGCAGTGAGCCAGCTGACTACTCACTGTCTCACATAGCAATGCAATGAAACATATATGAATTTTTACCTCGTCTGATTCATCATCAGAATCACTATCAGAGCTGCTAGATTCTTGGGCCTTCTTTTGTACAGTGGCAACTGAAGGCTTCTTCACTTCAGGCTTCTGAAAAGCAAGGAAATGCAACACGATGGTTTGTGAAATCAGGCAAAAAAATATGTTTTGGAACCAGCTGATCCAAGATGATCGACTACAGTAACACAGCATACAAATTACGGAGTGGTTCTGTTGAGTTGTACATTATTACAGTGCATGTATCTAACAAACAAATGTGTATTCCGCTATACAAAAACAAGTGTACACATTACAGTGCCATTTGTACATATTAATTTACCAGAATGTATTAGTTGATAACATGGTATTACTTCATTAGAATTAAAATAAAAAATCAGCTACATATTTCGTAATCACACAAATCAAGCAAAAAGGAGGGACTTTATGTGCTTAATAATACAGCATTATTGTAGAAATTATAGAAATCAAAGGCCTGAAGCAAAATAAAAACAGCGCTTACTAAACAAGGTGGTCTTTTGATAGCAGCTGCAAATGACCATCAAGAGAAAGAAAACAACCAATAGAAAGAAAACAGCCAATACATATAGTCATGTAGCATAGCTGACAGAAATGGCTCAAAATTTATACAGGATGCGCCCATGAACAGAAATTGATAAACGAAGAATGATATAACATAATATGTTAGGCAGAACAAAAGGAAGAACATTTACGAACATTTCCCTTGAAGATACAATAGGAAACAAATACTCACTTCATCATCCTCATCAGATTCTTCATCAGAGCTGCTGTCAGAGCTGCTGCTGTCGGACTTGCCCTTTTTTGACCCATTGCTAGCAAGTGCAGCTGGTTTCCTTGAAGGAGCAGCAGGTTTCTTTGCAGGTTTCTTTGCAGGTTCCTCATCAGGTGAGCTCTCATCGCTGCTGTCATCACTGCTGCTACTATTGGTAGCAAGTGCAGCCACAGGTTTATTTGAACGAGCAACGGTTTTTTTCACAGGTTCCTTAATTAAAAAAAATACAAAGTAACATAAGCTTCTTAGTAAAGAATGCCACCCAAAAATGTGAAAATCAATGCTCACATCATCTGAGGAGCTATCATCACTGCTATCATCACTGGAGTCCTGCTTAGCAGGTTGTGTGGCCTTCTTAGGTTGGACAGCCTTCTTTGGTTGGACCTTCACCTGCAAATATTTTTAAAGAAATAAAATAATCTTCAAACATATAAGCTATAAATTTTAACTAAGAGAGAGAAACAGTGATCTTGAGGGTGTCAGTAAGCCAAAGAAAAGAATAGGAGAGTACCTCCTCTTCAGAATCTGAAGAATCCTCGTCAGAACTGCTGCTCTCGACCTTCTTTGGAGGGGGCTGCTTCTTCACTTTAGTGGCATCGTTCTTCACGGGCACGACCTTCTCAGGTGCAGTTTTTTGCTTCTTGGCACTGACAGCCTTCTCAATCTCCTCTACAGCATTTCTCTTGCCTGTTCATTCAGATCAAAAAAACTGTTGTGACACGGCAAAACAACTGCACTGCATACAAAGGCACAAGACAAAAAAAATTTGCAAAAACATTACCCTTCTTTCCAGATTTCCCCTCAGGCACAGACACAGGAGCAGGTGCAACCTCAACACCAGACTTCTTGCTCGACTTGCCCATATTACGTATTGAGTTGCTCTACAAAAAGAGATGGGCATCAACTTGAGGGAATTCATACCAACGTCAATACAGCACATCACTAGTCACAACAATAACAAAGACATCACGTGCTAAAATCCTCCGTGATGAAAGCTGCCAGATTTTCCCGTGGTAATTTGTCATCACAACGAGGATAGCCAATTAGCAGTAATAACTACAAATCAACCCATCATAAACAACAAAACAGAGCGGCCAAGTGTATGAATTCAATAGCTAAATAACATCAGCGCATAGTCCCATCCGGAATTCTACCCGCTTGACGTTTTGCAAATGATTTGTCCATGTCGAGACTAAAACTACGAATCGGAAAAATCAACAAACTATAACATCGGGGCCGCCAGTTACGAGCGATGCCTATTACAAACTCAGTTACAGCACAAAGCTGACACAGAGCAACAGCCACCCCTTCGAATTAGGGGGGGCGCCGAATCAAACGCGCTAAAATTCCACCCATCAAACAACGCACGCGCAGCTATGACTCACCAAACGAATCGACGGGGAGAGATAGGGAGGGAGAGAGATGACTCACCAGCTGGAGCAAGAGGCGGCGGTGGAGGCGCGGGGACGAGAGGAACCCTAGTTCCTCAATTAGGGTTTTGGGAGGGTTTGGGCGAGGCAGACGGCGGCCCGGTTTTATAGGAAGGCGCAGGCCACGTTAGGGTTCCGGCCGCGAGATGCCATTTTCGCATTTCACCCCAAGTCATCTGCTTTATCACGCCTTGGTCCCTGTTTAGTTCTTTTGGCGGCTTGGCGGTCGTTTACACTGGCTAGCTCGCGCGAAGTTATGCAAATACATCGATTCCTAAGGAGTGATAAGTAAAAGAGCTGAGATATTTTTGTCCGTGGGCCTTGGTCCCTTGAGTGTTTCGTTCGCACGATCGTTGCGCATCCTCCATTAGCTACAGGCCCCACTGGGCCTGGTGCAAAGGCCGAGCCGTGCGCGACCGATGACTCGTCTCAACCTGCCGCGCAGGCCCACGCAACTTCTAAACGCAGCCGTTTCTGATACTCCATATTTTCTCTCACAAAAAACTCAAAAAAAATTTCTCCATATTTTCCACGCAGCCGTTTCTGAAGAAAAATGTAAAATAGGTATATTAGATCCCAAAATACGGTACAATACATGTTTATACCTTGTACCTATACAGATTAGTATAAAGAGAGTGTTTTGTAAAGCAAATATATTGAAGGAGAGTATATTATCAATTTGGATATGTAGGAAGGTATATCCTAGATTTTCATCTATGAAAAGGGTATATGATGAATTTTCCCTTTTCCGAGCCCGATATGATCCACTTGGCTTACCGGATCTACGTCAAAATTATCGGAGGCAGATCCAAATTCTCTTAAAACAGTTGCAGAGTGATATGACGAGCATTGCTGCATTACGATTGTAAGATGAACTACGATTGCTTGACATTCTCCCCTGATGCATGCAGGACACGGCCCGGCCGCTGCCCAAATTTGGGGAGTGGGACGTGAAGAATCCGGCGTCGGCCGAGGCGTTCACCGTCATCTTCCAGAAAGCTCACGACGACAAGAAGACGACTGGCCCAGGGTAACGGTAACCGAACGGTTACCATAAAAATTAGTCATAATTTAAAAATTAAAACTTAAATTTTAGGATGTTTTAAAATAGATAATCAGAAAGACCAGCCGGCAACTGAAAAAATCTGATCAAAATTCAAAAATTAATACCGGCCGATTTTTTCAGTTGTCAGTCACTATCGGTAGAAACGGTAACAGGTAGTTATCAACCAGTAATCGCTGGGATTTTAAACCCTGGTGCTGACGAAGGAAACTTTGGTCTGCAGTAGAAGTGGTCCTTCTGCGGCTGTTGATTTTCTGTTGATTTTCTAATTCATGCTGCTGCTGGTGAAAGAGATCCCAAATTGCGCCACACAAGAAGTAAATACTTCGTGGGAGCGCTAGGGGAGATGTGTGTGTGTGTGTGTGTTTCGATCGCGGTGCTCGCTCCCATTCGATTGGGCATATTTGACATGCAGAACGTCATGAAGGAATCCCATTCACATGTAACCCCTTATTTGTATCGAGAAAAAAAAGGGGGCGGAAACCAAAGAAAACAGCTTATAAATTCTGTATAGCCTTTTTCTCCGTCTGCAAATGTTCATGTTTGATATCGCTGTGGTCATTCATCAATCACCAGGATTGTTCGCTGCACCGCCACAAGTTTCTTTGATGTTATTCAGCTGCAAATTTGAATTCGAACTAATTACCAAATTCAATGACTAGAACAAATGCTTTAAGTAAGAAGTACTTAAAATTTTTGATGTTCTCGGTAATTTATAGGAACAAATTATGGATATGACAACAATCAGCTGTCTGAATTCGAGTCAAAATTTTGTACTTTTTTCTGACAACGAAACTTCTAGTACTGATAGCACCATCTAAAGAAATTAACAAGCATCAGAACCAGAGATTACCGATAATCAGCTATTTACCAAGGTGAGACGAGCGGAACCCCAATACGTGGTTGGAGAAAGAAAGGGCAGACTAGTTTTCGGCATTCTGCATCACAATGCAGTAACAGATGGCAGACACTGACACAGTAACAACAAACCGCCAACAAATTCTGAGAGAACCAAACTTTAGCAGCTACATGAGACCATGTTGAATCTTCGACAGGATCTATCAGGTGCATGGCAGGGCCACCTCATGCAAATCGTATAGCAAAATATCGATACATCGGCCCTCGAACTGTTTGTACAATAATGGTTTGACCAGTTCCCCAAGCAACCTGCACGTCCATCATCATATGCCATCCACTACCATGCGAACAAAACTGTGCTGCCCTCAAATCCATTTTATTTCCCCTGACTTTCATTGTTCTTTTGTTCATCCATTGGAGACTCCGAAGCAGTGCTGCCATCAACCGGTTCCAGATGCCCGATTGAATTAATATCTGGCGAATCTGGTAATATTTCTTCTACTGTGGTCGCAGGCAGCGAGGATCCAAACAAATTCTCACTTTCTTTTTCTTCTCCTAATTGGGTTGTACCAGACATAACATCATCGGTAGCATCCATTTCCTTCTCACTTCCAACCTCACAATTTGGATCTGCTGTATCCTTCTGAGGTACGTCACCAGATTCAGCTTCTTCCTCCCTCCATTCAACACACTCAGGTGGGCTCTCTTTTACATCTGGAGTTGGCGGTCTGATGTCAGCTTCCAACTTGTCAACGGGGCCATTTGTCAAGACTGCATGACCAGACTCTTCATTTAAGGCCTTGTTGGAGACTGCTAAAAGCGATTCAGAACCTTCTGTGCTAGCTATGACTTCACCGAGAATGACTTCAACAGTCTCGCCATCCACATTTGGTGATGACACCTCTGAATTTGGGGAGGAAGCTTCTGTGCCGATTGAGCTATCATTCGGTGCTTTGTCTTCATCAAATGCAAACCAATTGGAATTCGTAAATAGGGAGCTACTGCAAAGCATATTCTTCATCAGCCAATTCTTGTTGTAAACATCAAATGTACTTTACAAAGAGCCATAGCCAAAGTGATTAGACAAGAACATACCTGTCATGTTCACCACCAAGACGAAGAGAGGAGATAACTACTTCAGCAGATTCATCGTCAAAATATACATCCTGTGGCAGATAGTAAAAGTCAAAACACGATCACATTACACGTACCAGGAAATATAATCTTGTCAGTTCGATAGATAGTTCATAATGATGCATGAACCTAAACAGACCAAGCTGAAATACCTCATCATCTCGCTCGAGTGATACTTGAGCCTGCATATATCACCCACCAAAGAGTTATTCATCGTATCCTAACACTGTAAATGTCTTGCATCTATAATTAAATACACCGCCTAGGCCCATAATCAGATGGTCAGATAAGTAGACTTCAGAGTTTATAAATTCGGCATTTTACAAGGTGAATTATTGGGGTTTGGGAGAAACACCCATTCGATCTTTATTGTAAAAAATAGGTACATAGAGCACACGAGTTTGCAAAATCCAAATAAAAATACAGGAGTAATCCAAGACTAATACAAGAATACGAATCTAATAATAAGTTGTTAAATAGGCAAATTTGGCTACAAGAATACTAATAAGTTATTAAATAGGCAAATTTGGCTACACATCGTAAAATGTTGGCATTTGCTCTGGGACACATGCTGCTCACAAGAAAAATACTGACCTCATCAATATCCTCATTACTGTAAATACCATATTTAAAAGCCTGGCTCAAATTGCTAGCAAGGGCAGCCACATCATAGTCCCTATCTCGAAAGTCCTCATCATCGCTGTCCCTACCTCGATCCTGCAGTGATGTCGGTCGGCTATGACCAGAGAAACAACACCGATTCAGCAGATGATATTTTCCCCATGAATTAAAGGGTACATAGCAAAGCAAGATAAGTTATGCGCAGCAGCTGAAGTCTGGAGTAACTCCAAATAACTTATATGAACATGCATAACATATAGTCCGATCTTTTAAAGTATTTAAGAATTGACATAGGTTAAAGCTATGGCATCATTGTCCTATGGAAGCGGAAATCTAGGGCATATCGGTTCCTCCAAAATGAGGAAAACTCTCATGTGCAACTTATTGAATTATGAAACATCATATTGTGTTTCTTTCATGCAGTAGTACCATAGTTGGACTAGCCACATTGCTAATAAGATTCAACTTATATATTTATCATAAACAATGGTCATCTGTCTATTCATAAAATTTATAAATTTCAGAGTAAGACTGACTGTACGGTATATGCTATGGAGTAAAAACTGACGAGTTGGAGCTCAACAGAAATTATATCACTCCTCGTTGATGGCATAGGGTGGTAACGGTGTAACGATTGTTTGCACCCAACATTATCAATTCGGGCAACCTAATCGTAAATTGTTCGAAAACACAACATTATTGACCATAGCTCCTTCGACAAAAGGGAGGGAATGACAGACAAGAAGTCAATGAATATACATAAAACACTTTTAGATATCAAAGCAGCACAGATGAAGTTAAACACATGTATAATTACGCTCTCAAAGCAATCATACTGACTTTTACAGTTTTCCTTCAGCAGAGCGCAGTCAATTTGATTCACAAAGAAGCAACATGAATAAAAGGAGAATTCAAAGATGAATTTACCATTCAAGGACAAAACACACACAAACTGCAGATAATTAACATAGAACAGGTTGAATGGCACTAACCCACAAGCCCACTGGTAAACATTTTCTACTGTGTTACGCTTTGTTAGGATACTGGCATGCCACTCAGCCCAACCCGAATTTTGCTGCAACCAAAATAAGTGCATCAAATAAAGATGACTGCCAGTAGAATCATCAAAAGCAGATCACATAAGCGGTTTTGCAAGAATGAGCTTGCACAGAGAAGACAAACCAATAAGGGATTAAACAGACCACAACAAACACAATAACTGGCAGTTTGGCACATCAGATGTTTGAATGTGCCAAATCCTCAGCATGTACATTCTTTGAGCTTTTATAACCATTAGTAACAACATACAATAGATGGTTCAGTTAAGCCACATTGGCACTAAGACCCATCGTCATGGATTATCTGCAGTGGAGTTTAACTTGCATCTCTCAAGTTTCAAGGACAGTCACTGACCCAAAGTTCAGTGCAGACCATAAATCGAGACAAGGACAATAAGCAAAGAATTTTTGGCAGGATATTATAGTTCAGGTCTAACATTGCACTAGGGATTCATCAGATAACTAGCAAGGGGCCAGTAATAAACCCAGTAACATGCCACAAATGGAAATAGTAGCAAAGTTTTCATCTACATAATGAAATTTAAACCTGCAAATGTGATTGGATTATGCTGTTGGTGTTGGCCAGCTGAATGAGTTTGTTAGCTATGCGTGTCATATGACCAATGATTCCAATCCTTGGAGGAGATCTTCCCTCTGAAGATACTGTATGCTGTAAGGAAAATAATAAGTGAATATCCAAGGGAAAAAAGGAAAGAAACCAGTAAACTAGTTGAAAGTTAATCAAAGAAAGTATTGAGATACTATTCTGTACCTTAGTTAAATCTATTGACAGAACAGAGTTCTTCTCAGCTTCCAGAATTCTCGTAACAAGTTTACACTCGTCAAGAACATGCCCAATCAGCTGGTCCTGCTTACTCTCTAAACAGGAACCAATGATGTTCTCCACATGGTGGTGCAAAAAGTTGTTAAATGGGTACCTGATGACGAATTATGTGTCAGCTCTTTGACAAGTTCATGAGCAGCAGATTACAATGTCTAACTTACTCAAAAAGTAGATCAATAACACGCTTGATTGCTCCTAGATGGATCAACCGCATTTCAGCAGCTTCACTACCAATTGACAGTAGAACAGAGATGAACTCTACAATCTGAAAAAATAAAAACACCACATCAACACTAACAAGTAGAATTAAAGATTACCTGACCAACAGATATCACAGATCAAAGAAACAAACAGCACCACTGCTTTGGATAAATATATCAATACTCAAGATTTACCCAGACAAAAAAATGTGTATAAACCAACAATGATGTCAAACGTCTACAAACACAATTAGACAAAGAGACTAATTGCTGTCCTGTGGTGTACTCCTGTGCATGGTTCAAAATCTCGGCGGTTACCGGTTTTACCGGTGGAGACTGGTAACCAAAAAACCGGCCGGTATGAATTTTTTGATTTTTCGAATTTTGGCCGGTTTTTTCCGGTTTTCCGGTTACCGGCCGGTTTTTTCCGGTTACCGGTTTCAAAATATCTCAAAATTCAAATTTTGATTTTCAAATTGTGACCGGTTTTTTACCAGTTTTTCCGGTAACGCC
The DNA here is from genome assembly GCA_036346575.1 of Dendrocalamus sinicus. Taxonomy (NCBI): domain Eukaryota; kingdom Viridiplantae; phylum Streptophyta; class Magnoliopsida; order Poales; family Poaceae; genus Dendrocalamus; species Dendrocalamus sinicus. The sequence goes on from CM070652.1 coordinate 3,967,116, forward strand.
GTAACCGCCGGTTACCGCATCGGCACGACCAGATTTCTTCCGGTTCCGGTTTTTGGAACCTTGCTCCTGTGTGCTTCAATACTAGTTCAAATCAGCAAATCTATACAGAATTAAGCACTGCATACCTTCAAGCGATGCTTTCCAAGTGGAGGTTGTAAGCTTCCATATGTCGTTGGTAGAACATTTTCAGCAGATGAAACATCCAAAAGCTTCAACAAATCACCTGAAATATTATTGACAGAAACATTAGAATTTTTAAGGACATTATCCTTGGAGTGTTGATCATTGAACGGCTTATAAATATAGTCAGTCTTCACGCTTTATAATTAAAAGAATTAAGTGTAGCAAGAATAAACAGAAATGGTTGAATATAGGATATTTAAATCATAACAAAGAAAAGTATCCATGTTATTTCAAAGAAGTATACAAAAGTATTCCTTATGTTTTATCGTTTGCTACCAATTTTTTTAGTTTTTAGTATGAAGATAAAAGGCTTTCTTAAAGAATACTCAGTAAAAATTCTGAGAGAATAATAGCAGACCCCCCAACAAGACCTGGACTTGTATGGAGTATGGATGACACATAATGTAAAACTAACAGTAATGCATGGGCATTTTAAAAGGACTGTAGCTATAGTGACTCCATGTGAAAAGAAATACGGACTTAACAGCATAAGTAACCACTAACCTAGGCTATCCAGCATGCCATTAACTGTTTCAGGACTTGCAGTGACCAATGTCCCATGACTTAATTGACTACAGAAAGCTTGGTAGGAAGCCGATACAAGTCTCTTAGGATCTAACAAAGATATGCACACTGACAGTGAGTGGACCAGCACCGATTTAGGTCTTGAATCTTCAGAAGCATGATGAAATAATCTCCCCACAAAACTGCAAAAATGAAGTAAAAAAATGCACAGAACTATGTTGAATATCAAAATTAAAACACAAAGCCCTGAGACTATACAAATCTTGAGAAATTCAATAGTATAATGTAAGAGTGCCCAAATATAAAGCACCTAGGACTGGAAATCTTTGCAGCAAGTGCTGGAGGGGCACATCTAGTAATTGCACAAAGAATTTCAGCAGCATTTGCATGAACCTCAGCAGAATCCTGCAATAGAGGTTAAAAACAGTCAGGTTGACAATAAAAGCATGAACCAGAAATAACCAGCTCTTCATACACAAGAACATACAGAAAAAATTTCACCATCTTACAATTAGTTAGGATGTAGCTATAGAAGTACGCAACTGAAAACCACTGCAACATACATGATCAGAGCCCAGTGGTTCAACATCTTACATCAGTATGGGTGCTCAAGTGCAATTACTCGACAACCATGTGAATGTGAACCAGAAAATGGACCACATAATCTAACATCTGAAGGAGATTCAGTGATGACTTCAAAGTTATATAGGTTCCGACTGGAGAGATGTGATCAAGCTAGCATAATGGATTATTGTATTAAATAAATATAAGTCAGCAGCCAGTCATTATCCTGGGGCATCAGATACATGAAAGTACGGTACTGTTCTGTAAAAAGTTTGAGCTAGTTTCTGCTAGAAAAGGCCAATTCAAATTTCAGCTAACACATAGTCGGTGCTGTTAGATATGTATACATAGTTGTGTATTTACCCTATTGTATGAGGGGCTTTCTGCATATTTGCCACATCTACATGTATATATATTGGCCTATTGGCCTCATAATGAATAGATGCGCTATTCATAACATGGTATCAGAGCCATACCTAAGGTTTCGTTATACCTAGGGTTTTGCCTGGTTTGCCGTTGTCGCCGCACTGCCATCTGCTCGGGCTTCTTCTGCTGTCGCCGTTCGGGCTCCTCCTGTCCAGATCGATCGGATCTGGGCTCCTCCCGGCCGCCGACGTCTCCGCCCGAAACTGCCGCCGACTTCGCGGGTCGGGTCTCTCCTCTTGAGGTCGCACCACCGCTAGCTCGTCTGGTCGCCAACGCCGGGCTGCCGCTCGGATCTGCCGCCGGATTAACCGGATACGCCGCTCTTGACTGGCGCCGGCTGCCGCTGCGAGGAGCAACGTCGGGTCGGGATGAGCTCGCGGCGACCGCCGCCACTCGCCCGCCGCCGTTGGTCGCGCCGCCGCGCCTGCCGGCCGCGCGGAGGGAGTGGTCGCCGCCGCCGCCTGGGACGTCGGGTCGGGACGAGCTCGCGCCAGACCGGCCACCGCTCCGCCGCTCGTCACCCGTTGGTCGCCGCTCCACCGCCTGCTGCACTGCTTCGGCTGGTGCGGAGGGAGTTATAACCGACCGCTTGGTCGGTTTGTAATCTGATTGACCGACCGAAAGAAAAAGCAAAAAAAAGAGAGAAAAAATATCTTCTTTTGCAGGCACCGTTTCTGTTCCTCGTTGCCCGGTGATCTTCGATGGTCTCAATTATCGGGACTAGTTTCAGCACATGCGCATCCACATGCGTGGTCAGTGTCTTTGGGAGTTTCTTACGAGCGAGTTGTCTTGCCCGTCTCATCCTACTCCACCTGTTGAGCCTGTACTCCCGAAGGATACTTCCGAAGACGCTCGTACAAAGGCTTCTGAGGCTTTTGAGGATGACATGGAGACTTTTCAGACTCAGTATGAGTATGCTGCTTACAAGACATGGATTGATGAAGATGCTCGTGCATCTGCTATTTTGGTTGCCAGTATGACGCTGTTTCTACTGCCACTTTCTTGATCAACATTCAGCCCTCCTCTGCTCTTCAGAGCAATCATACTGACTTTTACAGTTGTGCGACAGGAGCAGTCGCTGTAGTAGGGAGATGCCACTGTGGATGAGTTTTATGCTCAGTTGTCTGCGATATGGCGTCAGATCGACTCTTTGGGGCCAGATGTTTGCCGCTCCTGTCAGTGTTGTCAGCGTCAGCGGTCTCACATGAAGCTTCGCCGCATCTACGATTTTTTTGACACGTCTCCGGTCTGAGTTTGAGCAGACTCGTGCTCAGTTGCTGGCTCGTCATCCTCGTGTGACTTTGTTGGAGGCCCTTATAGTAGTTTGTACTGAGGAGATTCGACTTCGTGGAGCGGGTCTGCTACCATCATCATCATCACTTCCTTCGGTTTTGGTGGCTTCTCCGGCTTCTACACCCGATGTGCCTTTGGTTACTCCTTCCTCAGTTATCCCTCCACCAGTGACAGCTGCTGTTGGTAAGGGTCTTCACTGCACCTATTGCAACAAGGATGGACATGTGGAACAGTTTTGCTACAAGAAGAAAAAGAATCTTTGTCGTGGTGCTTTTCCTCCGAGGGGAACTGGAGGTTCCTCCTCTCAGCAGAGTTTTGGTACCCCTGACACTCAGCAGTTTCTCACATTGCTAGGCCGCATGGTTGCTTCTGCATCGTCTGGTTCTGCTGCTCAGTCTTCCGGTGAGATACCACCTTCTACTTCTCCTTCCTCAGGTACATCACCTTGGATTCTTGATTCTGGTGCCTCTTTTCATATGACATCTGATTCCACCTGTCTTACTTCCATTAGTTCTTTAGCTGCTCCTATCACTGTCCACACAGCAGATGGTACCTCTCTTTCTGTCACAGGACGAGGCACTCTTTCAAATTCCTCTTTTCATGTTCCTGATGTTTCTTATGTTCCAAAACTAACTACGCAGCTCATATCTCCTGGCCAGCTCACTGATCATGGTTGTCGTGTTATTTTCGATTCTGATTCTTGTTGTGTTCAGGATCGTCGCACGGGGACTCTGGTTGGTACTGGCCCTCGCCGCCGTGACTCCCAACGGCTCTGAGAGCTTGACTGGCTTCGCCTTCCTTCCGCTGCCCCAGTCAATCTTCTCGCCTCCACCACTGCATCTGCAGCTGCTGCAGCCTCCACCGCATCATTTGCTCAGTGCCATCATCGCTTAGGACATCTTTGTGGTTCCCGTATGTCTTCCTTACTTCGTCGAGGTCTTTTAGGGTCTATGTCTGGTGATGCTTCTCTAAATTGTCAGGGTTGTAAGCTTGGCAAACAGCTTCAACTCCCTTATCCTTCTAGTGAGTCAGTGTCTTAGCGTCCTTTTGATCTTGTTCATTCTGATGTATGGGGACCAGCTCCTTTTGTTTCGAAAGGAGGTCATCGATATTATATCATTTTTATTAATGATTTTTCTCGACAAACATGGATATACTTTATGTCATTTCGTAGTGAGGTTTTATCTATCTACAAGACCTTTGCCACCAAGATTCGCACTCAGTTTGACTCTCCTATTCGTGTTTTTCGCGCCGATTCCGCTGGAGAGTACTTGTCGGGAGTCCTTCGTGGTCTTCTTGCTAAGCAGGGCACTCTCTCTCAGTTTTCTTGTCCAGGTGCTCATGCTCAGAATAGTGTGGCTGAACGCAAGCATCATCTTCTTGAGACAGCTCGTGCTCTTATGATTGCTTCTGCTGTTCCACCACATTTCTGGCCGAGGTCGCTTTCTCCGCCACTTTCTTGATCAACATTCAGCCCTCCTCTACTCTTCAGGGTGGGATCCCAGTTGAGCGTCTCTGTGGCCAGACTCCTCATTATTCCAGTCTTCGCCTTTTTGGGTGTGTGTTCTATGTTCTTCTTCACCTCATGAGCGCACCAAACTGACCGCTCAGTCAGTTGAGTGCGTTTTTCTAGGCTACAGTGCTGAGCACAAGGGACATCGTTGTTGGGATCTGTTGGCCGGATGCGGATTTCTCGGGATGTTACTTTTGATGAGTCTCGTCCTTTCTATCCTCGTCCTTCTCCTTCCTCCACTTCAGCATCTGTTGTCGAGCCACTTTCATTTCTGACTTTTCCTTCCAGTCCTATAGTCACTACTCCATAGCCTTTGGTCTCTCCGGTGCCTCCTTCTCAGTCAGCACCTTCCTCACCACCGGCATCTTCTCCCGAGGCTGCTCCTGATCTTGTTCCTTCTTATCCTCTCTACTATACTCGTCGCCCGCGAGTTGAGGATCCATCTAATATATCTTCTCCTTCTGACAGGTCATCCCCTTTGGTCCCTCCTCGTTACTCTTCGCGATCGCCAATCTATTCGGCCTCCTGAGCGTTTTGGTTTTGATGCCGCTGCTCTTACCGAACCGACTTCTTATCGTGATGCTGTTGTTCATCAGGAGTGGCAGCATGCGATAGCGGAGGAGATCGCTGCCCTTGAGCGTACTGGCACGTGGGATCTTGTTCCTCTTCCTGCGCGTGTTACTTCTATCACGTGCAAGTGGGTCTATAAGGTTAAGACTCGCTCTAATGGTTCTCTTGAGCGTTACAAGGCTTGTCTTGTAGCGCGTGTTTTCAGCAGGAGCATGGTCGTGACTATGATGAGACTTTTGCTCCTGTCGCTCACATGACCACTGTTCGCACTCTTCTTGCTGTGGCCTCTGTTCGACAGTGGTCTATCTCTCAGTTGGACGTCAAGAATGCCTTCCTCAATGGCGAGTTGCGTGAGGTCTACATGCAGCCACCCCCTGGGTATTCTGTTCCCGAGGGTATGGTTTGTCGTCTTCGCCGATCTCTCTATGGCCTCAAGTAAGCTCCTCGTGCCTGGTTTGATCGTTTCTCCTCTGTTGTCACTGCAGCTGGTTTCTCGGCCAGTGCTCATGATCCTGCTCTTTTCATCCATACTTCATCTCGTGGTCGGACGCTTCTCCTTTTGTATGTTGATGATATGATCATTACTGGAAATGATTCTCAGTATATCACTTTTGTCAAGAAGCGTCTTCATGAGCAGTTTCTTATGTCTGATCTGGGTCCTCTTCACTACTTTCTTGGGATTGAGGTTGTTTCTACTTTTGAGAGTTTCTATCTGTCCCAAAAAAAGTATATCCAGGATCTTCTTGATCGTGCCTCTCTTACTGATCAACGCACAGCTGAGACTCCCATGGAGCTTAATGTTCATCTTAATCCTACTGATGGTGAGCCTCTTGCTGATCCTACTCGCTATTGTCATCTTGTTGGGAGCCTTGTTTATCTTGGTGTCACTCGTCCTGACATTTCGTGCCCTGTACATATCTTGAGTCAGTTTGTTTCTGCTCCCACTCAGTTCCACTATAGTCATCTTCTTCGTGTTCTACGATATCTTCGTGGAACTATCTCTCGTCGTCTCTTTTTTCCTCGCTCTAACTCTTTACAGCTCCAGGCATATTCTGATGCCACCTGGGCTAGTGATCCCTTTGATCGCCAGTCTCTCTCTGCTTATTGCGTTTTTCTTGGTGGTTCTGTCATTGCTTGAAAGATTAAGAAGCAGACAGCAGTTTCTCGTTCGAGTGCTGGGGCTGAGTTGCGAGATATGGCTTTGTTGACTGCGGAGGTTACTTGGCTGCGGAGGTTACTTGGCTACGGTGGTTACTTGGCTACGGTGGTTACTTGAGGACTTTGGTGTTTCTATTTCTGCACCGACTCCTCTTTTATCTGACAGTACAGGTGCTATTAGCATTGCTAAAGATCCGGTGAAGCATGAGCTTACAAAACATATTAGTGTTGATACTTCCTACATGCGGACACAGGTGCAGGACCAGGTTGTTGCTCTTCAGTATGTGCCTTCCGAGCTTCAGTTGGCAGATTTTTTCACAAAAGCACAAACCAGGGCCCAGCACAGTTTTCATCTCTCCAAACTTCATGTTATTGATCCACCATAAGTTTGAGGGGGGTGTTAGATATGTATACATAGCTGTGTATTTACCCTATCATATGAAGGGCTTTCTGCATATTTGTCACACCTGTACATGTATATATATTGGCCTATTAACCTCATAATGAATAGATGCTCTATTCATAACAGGTGCTTTTGGAGAACACTTAATGTACTTCGGCTAATCAGTTTCCAACCTGGCAGTAGTGCAAGTTTACCAGAAACAAAACAAAGTTACAAGAAGAGGTCTTATTGTGCTCAGGGCACACCCTTGCTTCCTGAGTAGAATGGTGAGGACTATATATAGTTGACTAGTAATTTCTCAGCACCATCTCATCACAAAAATTAGCTGAGACAATTTTAAACGGGACAAGTGGATAACTGAAAAGGCTAGATTCTAAAAGTAATCTTTAGTTCTTACTGATGAGCTGAACTTGTCAACAATCATCTCAAGGATGTTTATGTCATCTAACCATTGCATTGAATCCGCATAACTTGAATACATAGTTTCATCAGCACCAATTAAGCGGACCAACACCTGCATTACAAAACAGCAAACTACTTAAACTGGGAAATTTTAATTCAATCAGCAGGGAAGTCACACTTTTAAATTCTCAAAGAGTACCACTGGGTCTCACTGGGATGTTGGGCTGGGCCTCATTTGTCAGTGTCACAGACAGTGATATTTTTTGATACCACAAGTTTCTAATGCTATAGATGAAAATTTTCCATTTAAATGTCTTTAGAGAAAACTAACCTCCATGATAGAAGTAATCCCAATAAGATCAACAAGTTGGCTAACTATTTCAGGATGACCCTGCAGGAGGAATACAACAGCAAATAAAAATTACATATTCAAATAAAATACTCATGAACAGAACACCGATGACATCGATACCCATCTCCACGTATAACTTTTAAATACAATACACAGGGTAAAAAAGATGTAGGAGAGATGTTTAAACCTCCAACATTTGTAAACCTGAGATGGATGTACAATTCATATACAAGCACAAGTTAGGTTTCTAAAAGGGCCAGAGGTGTTTGATTATGACCACGTGTTAAGTTGATCATTCTAAGTTTCTGACATTAGCTGGAATATGGTTGCTTCAGAAATTCAGGGTTTGCTTGAACAGCTGCTGCACCATAATATTCCCATGTTAAATTGATTACTACAGAAAGCACTATTTACGTTGTACCAAGGTTCTAAAAACAAGTAACTGGTACTCACTAGGTCACCTCACCTTGTAGCGATTATACGGTAATCGGTCTTGTAACCGGTTTTTCTATTTAAAATATGGATTTATACATGTATATTCATATAGCATCAAAATGGAGTTCAGCATGAAATTGTAGATGAGAAAGTAAGAAGGATCACAAGCTGAGCAAGTGAATATTTATGTAATCAATAATGTATTGTAAACCAGAAAGAAGGATCAATGCTAGAGAAAAATTGATGTGATTGTAAATTGAGAAGTGGATATTAGCAATAAAGTTGAGCTCATAATTCATATTATATATTGTTCCACACTTCCACCTTGACAACTTCAAACCATGCCATCATATGGCAGCAACATCACTAGATGTACATGTAGTAAAGTGCTAACAACAAAAGGTTTAAGGATATGATTTGAGCACAACAGCTCTAAAAACTCCATGACTCATACCTAATTACCTATATAGCTTTTAACAAAAGTAAGGTTTGTTGTTAGCGCCTTATCACTAAATGTTTAGTTACTAATTTGCCTTCTATATAACTAATTAGCAACCAAACCAAAAGGTGTCATATGACTAAAGTGCTAGACTGCTACTGCTAGCCTACTCTTAACAGCTTTTAAACAGCCTGTTAGCCGTGTATCCCGTATACTCGCCCGGTTATACCTGGTAGACCTGTTGATTACCCGGTTTTGCATTCTAGTAACACGTGAGGTGACCTAGTGTGAGTATACCGCCAAGTACACAGCCTGGTATACGTTTTTAACCAATAAATGAATGGCTAGCATGGGAGAACAGTGAACTAAAGAGAAGATGAACACAAACCTGCACATAATTAATAAGTGGGAGAGTCTTCCTGAGCATCAAGCAAATCACCACCTGCAAAAGGCAGTAAGATCATGGCCACTTAAAATGTCAGTATAAGAATCAGAAATTACCATCTAATCAGCCAGACTGAGACCAAAAATTTCTAGAAGTTAATGGCCACTTAAAAGTACCTTGCCAAAGTAACCTGCCAACAATGTCCCATGGGGGTGGTCAGGTTTCAGGAAGGAGAAAAGTAAATCCATGAGCTGCACCAATAGCACAACTTCATCAGTTGTAAAAGAAAATTTTACAGTGTATTGGGAGAACAGTATTGCATCAAGACAATAAAAAAACTAAAAAAAAAAGCATACATCTTCATCCTCCACTAACGTCTTCATGATGACATCCACTTCACATGTAAATATTTCACAAGCTATAAAAGGAAATCTGCACAGCAGAAACTCATGGCGATGAATAAAGTCCACGTTAGGAGAACGCAAGAAATGGTTTTTACACAGTTCGCTTTGCTATACCTAAATATCCTTTTCTTTTCAGCATCCTCAGGTGCCTCTTCTACAATGTAGCGGAGCAATTGCTCCACTTGAACTTTGTCTCGCAAACTGCAATAATTAGAATAAAGTTTGTTATCAAATAATCTAACAGTGATCCCATAATTCAAATATCTTAAATTATAAATGTTGTTCACTAGCAAAGTTTCTGTTACGGGAATGCACCCTTTCTCTTGCGCGCACACCTGGCCCCATGTCCATAATACTTTCTTTGTTTGCAAATCATACACCAAATTAAAACAGATATTGCACTATGGACATAAAAAGTGGTAACACACTTGCCAGCCTATATCTTGTCAAAGCATGGTGTGTAAAAAGATAACCTAACAGGAATGAACATTGATCAGGTCCAGTAGCACAATAGTGAACTGTAAGTTTGAAGGGGAAGCATCCATATGGTTGATTAAAAGAAAGATTCGAGGCTAATTACATAGTAGCCCACTTTAACCCAAGCTGAATTGAGGTTTTTTTCCCAGACTCACACCTATTGTATCTTATTAGACCTCTTTTTTTTTCAGCTTCTCAAAACTGTTTTTCGTTTTACAGTAACTAGCTTTCAAATAAAGTGTCTTATTAAAACGGGACCTACAAGTTGATTATAGTACACACTACAGTGACTTCATTTATATCGATCAAAACCACACGCGAGTTTCTGTTACTCCATACTCTCTCTCACAAACAACCCACAAGCCATAAGCTGAAACAAAAAAAGAACAGGCCCCTATCTTAGGCACAGAAAGCATACATAGTGCACGTATTTGAAAGTACATATAGATAGTCACACTTAACAAAAAAAAAGTTAACAATATCAACAGACGTTCTAAGATCAACCCATATTAATCACAAACCAGGAAAAAACAACCACAAAGATACAGTGCTCTAGACGAGAAACAGTACAAATTGATTAGGCGGGTGTTCAGTGCTTTGCACTCCTGGATTATTTCATCCTCATCAAGAAGGTCCTCCAACTTAAAATTTTCCTTGTCTAAAATAGTATCCACCTGAAAGAAATAGCAAGATGTCCGTTTAATAAAAAAAAGTACCCTACACAAACAAGATATAATCACCACAAGTGCAAGTGCAAGCACTCACCGGTGATGCGGCAGAGAGTCCAGGTACGTGCCAAAACATCTTGCACAATGAGAATTCCGTCAGTATCAAGCACTCTCACAGTCTCAGAAAACAAGCGGATTTAGAGCTCAGATTTCCACACTGTGGGTTGATTCATGTTCAGACTTCAGACAAGACACTGCAATAGCTGATTGTGAGATGAGACAGAACAAAATTTCAATTGATGAGGAAAAGAAAGCTTTGGTATTAATCACACATATCCGTTACCCACTATGAACTACCCACTGTCTTGCGGTATAAAAATTATTAGTATTGCTATAGAAACTTTCCACTTGTAAGAAACTAAGAACACACTTCTACTGCAAGAGCTAACAAGACAGCAAAAGCCTAAAATCAAAACATGAACCAGAGCGGCCAAACATTCCATGTAAGCACACCCTCAAATCCCACCAAACCAATCTGGAAGGCTTGGGCTCCCGCTAGGTGCAAGTTTTTTTTTGGTTGGCCGTCCACCGGTGTTGCTGGACAGCTGACCGTTTGGAGCGTCGGGGCACTCAGAACCAGGGGACTTGTGTGTTTTGTCATTCAGCCCAGGAGACAATTGATAATCTTTTGATAGGCTGCGCTGTGGGGGCGCAAATCTGGTCACGCATTTGCACTTGGATCAGGCAGCCTCAATGTTTCCCAAGCGCAAGACAAATTTGATGACTGGTGGCTGCAAGCTTGTCGGACGCTGAGAGGCATGAGCAAGAGAGGCTTTGATTCTTGCGTCATCCTGGTCACATAGATGGTTTGGAAGGAAAGGAACACAAGGGTCTTCAACGATGATTGGATTACAATAGATCAACTCGTTCGGGCCACCTGAGAAGGTCGGCAATGGCAGCTAGCCGGAGCAACTCGGTTGCAGGAGCTTGTTAGAGGTAGCTATGTTTCTAGTAGTTTGTTTAGGTCAGCGAATTCTGTCATTTTGTTGTAGTTTCTTAATTTTTTTTGTCTAGGTCACTCTAGTCCATGACGTCTGGCTTGTCAGGTGGATCTTGATGACCTAGTCATAGGTTGTATCATCGTTTCTGTCTTAATGGAATGGCATGCAAAGCTTTTGTTTTCGCAAAAAAAAAATCCCACCAAAAACAATCCCCCTAAAATTCCACCAAAACCAAACCCCCTAAACATCATATACATTGAGTATGGTGACTCATATCCTAGTCTTTTAGGATTTGGAAAGTTGTGCTATAAATAGTCCTAAATGAATTCTACTAGGATTAGAATTGGTACTTTCTTTTGGAGTAAAATTCATACTCTACTTTGGAGGAAGGCAAGGAGAATTATATAAAGCCATGTGAGGTGGTCATGGAAAACCCAAGTAACCAAGGAAAAAAGCCACTCATCCAACGGTAGAGGTGCACAAGAGCATTGGACGCTAGGTTATTCTTTATCACTAGATTCTTGTATAGTGCAAGGATCCGAGGATCCTAAAATATTCGTAACGATTGTGAGAGAGCGACAATTCCTTGTACTCTTTTGAGGTTGTGCTTAAGGAATTTGCGGTCGGCTTCACCAAATCTTTTCTCTTTCGTCGTGATTGCTTCAATATCGTTATTTTAGTTCTCTCTACGAGATTCATCTTTTTCGTTCTTGATACCGTGCACAGTCGTGCCGTATCTCACAAACTCTGATCCGATCCGGGAGCTGCTGTGCATAAGAGGTATTAGAGTGTAACAAGTAGTATCAGAACCAAAGTTGGATGTCGGTAGAACGCTATGTGGCATAAAATCAAGATCGATGTTAATGATATGTGGAATCAAGTAGAGGAATTTGACAGTTAAGGAAATATCGATGGGGACAAACTGAAAAAGGCGTCCGCTGAAGTCTGGAAGGTGATGGAGCGGAAGGTTATTAATATAATATGTCTATGACCCTCCGATGAAGTAAAGGACACAGTGATGAAGAAGAATTCGCCGAAGAAATTATGAGAGGACTTAGAAGAATTGTATATGGCAAAGTCGCTAACAAACCGATGGGTACTAAAACAATAACTGTACCAGTTGCACATGGAGAAAGATACAGGGTTCGTTGACCATCTTAATGTTTTCAACAAGCTTATCACACAACTGACTAGTGTAGAAAAGAATTGAGAACGATAAGGTCGTCATATTGGTATCATGTCTACCACCATCATGGGAGTAATTGGTGATATATATTTTTGTCAGAAAACCACTCTCAGCTTCAATGAGGCAGTTGCATATCTATTAGAGGTAGTCCTTGAAAAAATCATCAGAATCTTCATCCTTAGGTGATCAAGCATTGGCTACAATATGTGTTGTAGGCAGAAGCAAAAGTCACAAGAAGAAGAAGGGCAAGAGCAAAGGCACACATGTATGCTACCTATGTGACGAGGAAGGTCACATGATAAAAGACTATCTGAGTTTGAAGCAAATAAAGGGTGCATGCTCAGTGGTAGTAGCAAAGGATGATTTAGACGTACTAGTCATCAAACAATCAGGTACTTCTCCTGGATGGATATTAGATTCAAGTTGTTGCTTCCATATATGTTCAGCGAGGGAGATGGTTGACGAAGGATTTCTACGCCCGACGCATGGAACTGTTCACTTAGTGGATTGCAAGGACCGTGCGATTACTGAGGTGGGAACGGTTACATTGGAGATGTATGATGGAGCACATCGCACATTGACAAGAGTTTCGTATGTTCCCAGCATAAACAAGAATCTAATATATCTGAGATCGCTTGAACTTGAAGGTTGTGAAGTATCACTTCGAGATAGAGTCATGTGAGTTACATGCAAAGCACAAGTGATCATGAAAAATATCTGGAGCAATGGAGTATACCGATTGATAGGTACACCTCAAAGAAGGGAAAGCAATGGAAGGTCTGTTGTAACTGCGAGGGCATTTCGGTAATTTCCCAATTGAAAAAGGAAAACAAGGGAAAAGAGAGAATTGGCAGAGAGGATAACGGGCAGGAGACCGCGTCTCCTCCCATCCTCGTGTGCGCACTCGTGTCGGTTATTCTCCGTGTTCGATCGACGCCGGCTTCGTCTTTCGCGAGCGCACGATCTGCGTCTTCTCGCAATCGAGTCGAGCAGCGGCGGCGGTGTAGGAGGTCCACCGGCTCGGGCGCTTCGGCGCCAACCGTGGCTGCAGCCCGTCGGGGTCCGCTCCGCTCCCCTATTTATGCCGCCTCTCCTCTCTTTGGTGACCGAATGCAGGAGTAAGTCCTCCCCTCTCCGATCTGAAATCTCTCACTGTGATTCTTCAATCTTGAGTCCCGAGAGACGCCGGTCGGGCTTTCTCTGGTGGTCGTCGGCTGAGGAGCTCAAATCGGTGTTCTAGGGTTTTTTCCCCGTGCGGTTTCCTTGAGCCTTTCTTTGATATGGCCAAAAGGAAAGGTTGGGATAACCCTAGAGATTGATTTGGCTCGGGATTGTGCTGAGTTTGTGAGAGATTTGTGATCTGTTCTTGTTGTTCACGAGCACTCTCGGCCGGAGTTCTCGGTGGTCTTGTGTGGCATCAACCCTAACCCTCGTCTCCGGCGTCGGTTTCCGAGGTTGGAGTGGGCATCGTATCTCCGTCTACCTCACTCCTCTTCTGTTAGTGGCACAAGGGGGTGCTAGGTTTTCTAAGACAGCGTCGTGTGAGTGCCTTGCCCGTTTTTTATTTCTTCACGGTGATTTTGAGTATCACCACTGTTTTGAGTATTCTGGTTCTTGTTTCTTTGCAATTTGGTGATATTTTTCATATATCAGTGAACCTCTTTAGCACAAAATTGCAAAGATATTCCTGTGAATAATTGTTCTGTCATTAAAATGACAAATTGATGAGATTATATATGGATGTGATGGTAGATTGATCTTGAGCCTCAATTAAAATCTGCTTGTTGTTCATGTTCTGTTGAACTCTGTGGGAGGTCTGTTTGGTGGCTGTTTAGGTCGTTCCTGTTAAGGGTATTAGAGATAGAGTTGTATTAGGATATAGAGTTTGTATTCTATTCCATATATGCCTTATCTCTATATGGCATATCCTCTTGTACTCTCCTATATATATGACCTTTTGGGTCTCATATCAATACATACAATATTCATAACATGTTATGAATATTGTGTGTATTGATATAAGACCCAAAAGGTCATATATATATATATAGGAGAGTACAAGAGGATATGCCATATAGAGATAAGGCATATATGGAATAGAATACAAACTCTATATCCTAATACAACTCTATCTCTAATACCCTTAACAGTTCCTAACCTCTGCCAAACTTGGTTAAACCTGTGAAATCAGCAGTGTGCTCTTTAAAGGGATGAAAGGTTGATTTTGGGGAGTTTCGGCTCTGTACATCAAGCTCTTTTTCTGTTCTATCAATTTTTGGCAGCTGAAAGATTTAATTTTAGTTGAAGATTTAATCTATAACTGTCATATATAATCAAGATTAGACTTTGTCATAGCGGAGATGGCCAATATTACATCTTGTGCAACTAGCCTTCTGAGAGCTCTAAAAACAATTCAATTTGTTGAAATTATGCTCAATCTGGTCATATATGCTATACTTTGGTTCAGCTTAGCATTTCACTTTATATATGTTCATGTGGTCATATATGTTAAGGTTTTTATGAGACTAGCATTTAAATTCACATGTATTCTTGGTGACATGCTAGTCTTGAACATATATATGTCAATTTTATTGAGTATATGTTTCTGTTGCAATGACTTAAATGATTCATATGTTAATATGCTGGTTAAGTCATTTCTATGCCAGGTCCATCATGTTTGGACTTTTACTATTATTGCTGGAATTAAAATTGAAAACATGCTTATACCGCAAATTTTACAACAAGGTCTACTAAAAATCCTGGCATAGAGATGAAAACCATGTCATCAATGGTAGGTACTTAGATCTCGTCTACAGTTATGTGCGGAACTGCAAAGATAGTTGCAAAATCTAGCAGACGCAAAGGCGAAGGTGCGAGCATTGGATGAAGATGTGGTAGGACCAACCATGTGGTACCGGCGAGCAGGTAGAGTTCGAAGGCGTTACAAACCTATCGCATGGAAGATTGTAGAAACAGGAGGTGTGGTTAATAAAACTATACAACAAAAGAGCTCTCAAGTTGAGAGTGTGGGCAAGCTAGCCCAGACACTGACAGGCACATGGCGGTGATGTGCATGTGCGGTGTGCCACTGTGGTGGAGGCACTCCTGACGATGGGAGAAAAAATAAAAAAAATACGGAGTCGACTTGGAGCGAGTTCTTGGAGGAGCATAGTGACTTCAACGGATAAGAGTCAAGGTGGAGATTATTGAGTATGGTAATTCATATCCTAATCTTTTAGGATTTAGAAAGATGTAATATAAGGAGTTCTAGATAAATCCTAATAAGATTCTAATAAGATTAGGATTCTTTCTTTCTTTTGGAGTAGAATTCCTACTCCACTTTGCTAGAATTCCTACTCCACTTTGCAGCAGGACTAGGGGGAGTAGGATTCCTACTCCATTCTGCATGAGGGCTAAGGGGACTATATAAAGCCATAAGGGGGCATGGAGAACCCAAGCAACCAAACAACAAAGCAAAGAAGTCACTCATCCAATCGTAGAGATGCATGACTACAGCATGAGAGGATTATAGGCTAGGTTATTCTTTATCATTAGATTCTTGTACAGGGCAAGAATCCGAGGGTTCTAAAAGACTCGAGAGGGTTGTGAGAGTGACAATACATGGTACTCTTTTGAGGTTGTGTTTCTTTTATCTCTCATCATAGTTGCTTCAACATCGTTATTTTGGTTCTCTTTACGATATTTTCGTGCCGTATCTCCCAAGATCCTATCCGAGGGCTGCTGCACCTAAGAAGGGTATCAGAATGTAACAAGGCGCCTCCAAAAAAACAGTAAATACGTTGTTTCTAGCACCATCTACAATCCAGTTAATCAACTGTAACATTCACAAACACCACTCAACAGATGCATTAAAAAAAAAGCATTCCCCAAATACCCCGGTTCCAAATCCTCAAACAACTGCGCCGAGAGCCACTAATGAATCGCACAACCCACCATGGTCTTCCAGGAACACACAGCTACTCCTCAAAGCGGAAAAGCGAAGGCAACAAACTAATTAATTCGGAACCGATCGCACTAACGTCGGAAAACAAGCACAAAAGCACATTGATTCGAACATATAGATATATATACCCCCAGCTCCCCCAGTCAAAGCAATCCTACGAGCTTCCAGCTCCACAAGCACCAATCCCTCAAAGCGAAACAGCTAAAGCGGGGACGGACACAACAACACCACAGCCGCCCCCACCCACCCAAACACACAGAAAAGCAAGAGCACAGACGCAAACAGTGTTATCTCCCAGTTAGCTTCCAGTTACCCACACCCGCTCCACCACCGTCCCACACATCCAATCGAGCGCGCGGCTAAACAGAGCACGACGCGAACTGGGTGAGCAGCGACCTACCAGCTGCTGCGGCAACAGATGAGAGCTCTAGGAAGGAGGAGCAGTTCCTCACCGGTGGTGTCAACGGAGAAGCAGCGGAGAGTCTAGTCCGAGGCAGAGCAGCTCGTCGTCGTGGCGGCGGCGGGTGAGGAGGAGGGGGAACGGCGAGCGAGCAGTGCGTGCTCCCGCGATCCGAAGCTTTTGAAGGGCCCGCCTAGTCGAGCTGGACCCGGGTAGCCGGGGAGCAAAGCCGCAAAACCCTAGAATTCGCCAATCGCGAGATGAGGAATGGTAGGAGGCGATGATGTGGTGTAGAGGTGGGGAGGCGAGAGGGAGGAAGAGGGCGAGGGTTCGATCGCGAGACGGAGAGAGAGAAGGGGGAGAATAATCTATTGCTTCGTCTCGATGCGGCATGGGGAGTAACGTCCAGCTGCGGGTATATACGGTCATGTCTCTACCCAGTGGGGGCCATACGATGTGGGTCCCACACGCCAGCTGAACATCTTTGGATTTCTTGGTGGCGCCGGAGATTTTGCTCGAACAGCTGCGCTACAGCCACAGAGCCACTCTTCGTGTACGTACCTTGGTCGTTTAAAACGCTACGCTCTCGCTGCCTAGTGGGGCCACGTCACAGTGGAACGTGACAGAGGTGCGCGCGTACTTTTTGGAGATGCATGACGTGGCAAAGGGCTGGCCGGGCGGAGAGTTCCTACCGGCGCCCGTCCGGGCATAACTGTAGCCCGCGTCACTCACTGGCGGTGGGCCCACGTGGACGCGGCCCCAGTGTCCGTGGAAGTTGCAGATGGTGTGGTACCGGCGACTTTTTGAATAATAATTTATTATTATATTAATATATTATCATTTAGAAAACATATAAATAATCATCTATTGCCATCAATTAACGACAGAGGGACAAATCATCGATTAAAATGGTAACAAAAACTTCTCCAACTTCAAATGTTATTTCAAATGGCAACAAAAGGCCCTCGTACTCTCTATTGCTAGCCAGAAAACTAGCCAAACTTTATTTTAATTCAGTAAAAAAAGAAAGGGGAAGGAGAAGGGAATGAAGGGGAGATGGGAAGAGGAGGAGAAGAGATGTATTTTTGTATCTTAGATGTGAGTTTTTTGTTTCTTTGTAGATTTTATTTTCAAAACTATGGTAGGTTAGTAAATAAAATGATTAAATTTGTAGTTGTATTGAGTACTAGGTAGGTATGCAAATAGTGTGGTTGTAGATATGTAATTCTTTAGATTAGTTTGTGTAGAATAAATTATTGTAGAACTA
This sequence comes from Dendrocalamus sinicus, assembly GCA_036346575.1. Taxonomy (NCBI): domain Eukaryota; kingdom Viridiplantae; phylum Streptophyta; class Magnoliopsida; order Poales; family Poaceae; genus Dendrocalamus; species Dendrocalamus sinicus. The sequence continues at coordinate 3,985,131 of CM070652.1, forward strand.
TTTATTTCTCATAGTTGTTAGTTGTAGCGCACCAATTAGTTTAAAAATATTAAATTTGCTAGTTAGGTATATTGGAAATACAAATAGTAGAATATGTGTAGGATTCATTATTAACTATGTGCACTACGTAGAAGCATGCATGTTAATTTAATTTTTACAAGACATATACAATTGTTTTCTTTCTTTAGGGTGTTACATGTTAAGGAAACCCAGCTCCTATGCCATCTTATTTGTGAGTAACAATTTTGTTATTACATCTATTTCACATTTATTTAATCGAATGAGCAGCTATCATTAATATCATATTAGTTTGCAAAATGATTGATAGGTACGACTGAATGAGTAGCTTTTAAAATACACTATAGAGAAGGGGTTCCACAGATGGGTGCAGAGGGAATCGATTTGCACGATCTTTCATATGTGACAACTAGGGCTGTAAACGGGCCGAGCTCGAGCGAGCTCGGCCTGTCAGGCTCGAGCTCGATAGAAGCTCGAGCCGAGCTCGAACGAGCCCAGGATTTTGGTCAAGCTTTGAGCTAGGCTCGAGCTCGGCTCGAACGAAGCTCGAGCTCGGCTCGACAAAGCTCGTCGAGGCTCGTTAAGCGTAAAGTGTAGTCAAACTCTCCAACAGCCGAACATAACATGCAGTATCATTAGCAAATTAACACAGCTGACAGGAGTTGGTTGCATTCAGAACACAGGCAAATTAACACTACATCAACAGCTTACCAAATCATTAACTTTGCATCCAACATGACTAGATTGTTCTATTGATTGTGGATTTTCAGACATCTATAATGTGTTCATGTAGTATCATCAGCAACTGAGAACTATCTGCATATAGTTTTGAATTTACATACATATAGTGTTGAATCTATATACTAAATCAACACAATGAATCACAAATCAGAAGCAAGAGAGCACGACGGGGACCTTGCAGAGGAGGAACACGGCATCGGCGGCAGATCTGGGGCTGTCGACTTGATGTCAGATCTGGGGCCGTCGGCGGCAGACCTTGTAGAGGAGGAACACAGCATCGGCGGCGGCCTTGAATCTTGATGACTTGCGGAGGAGGAACACGGGCACGGCGTCAGCGGCGGCCGTGAATCTTGATGACTTGCGGAGGAGGAACACGGCGGCAGCTGGGAGGAGAGGAGGGGCGGAGGCGGAGGCGGCCGACGTTGGGGGGACGAGGAGGGACTGTGAGCGGCGGATCTGGGCCGAGGCGGCTGGCAGTTCAGAGGAGAGGAGGGGCGGAGGCGGCTAGCGCCCGGGGGGGCGAGGAGGGGCTGTGAACGGCGGATCTGGGCAAAGGCGGTCGGCGGATAGGAGGAGAGGAGGGGCGGAGCAACCGGAGCCGGGGGGACAAGGAGGGGCCGCGAGCTGCGTATCTGGGTGGAGGCGGCCGGCGGGTGGTAGGAGAGGAAGGCCAGAGGCGGCGGCGGTAGGGAGGAGAGGAGGGACGGAGGCGGCCGGCGCCGGGGGTGACGAGGAGGGGCCGCGAGCGGTGGATCTGGACGGAGGCGGCCGGTGGGTGGGAGGAGAGGAGGGCCGGAGGCGGGCAGCGGCTGGGAGGAGTCGAGGAGAGTAGGGGCGGAGGCGCCGGAGGCGGTCTTGCGAAGTGGGTGCGGGAGGAATTTAGGGATTGCGGATTTGCATGCGCGCCTCAACTTTTCGAGATTTCGAGCGGATGACCGAGACCGACTGACTAAAGAGGTCTGTGACCAGCTGAAGCAAGCCTACTCGAACTATTCGAGTTCGGCTCGTTCAAGCTCGCGAATTTATGCCGAAGCTCGAATTCGGCTCGTTAACGGCTCGAACCGAGCTCGAATCGATCTTACAACGAGCCAAGCTCGAGCAGCTCGCGAGCCTCGAGCTTTTTTTACAGCCCTAGTGACAACCAGCTTGTCAAATGCAAAGCAGCGGCACATGGGGCACTATTATGAGATAGTTGTACCAGTTGTTCTTGTTGGATCATATGTTGTACAACCTAAGATTGCATGGCATTGCTACCTGGGCATGACAACACATGCAGTGGCGGAGGACCCGATAGGACAAGCCCTGGCGTGCGCCAGACCTTGATGCGGGCGGCGGGAGGCAGGCGGTGGGAGCCAGCGGGCGGGCGGCCGACGGGCGGCGGGAGGCGGGCGATCCGCCTCACCTCATTTTTTTCCCGTCCTCCGCCATTGAACACATGTACTAGGAGTTAATGGAATCGAAAGGGTCCGTAGAGCTTATACGTGAGATTGACGAGTGAACGTAAATGGCCGCTAGTCTTGTTAGACCAAGTCTAGGAGGAAGTCCCTCCGGTTTATGTGACACAGGAAGATGCCATATATGGTAGTGCTGAAAAAGTTAGGTAGTCTAGCCAAAGTGCATCATACTGTTTGAGTCAATAAGGGAAATGTGGTACCGACTTAGTTAAAGTTGAGACTCTAAACCTTACTATGACCAAGACGCAGGAACCCATGGAATTGCATATGAAGGTGAGCAAATTGAAACCTCGGTGGAACGGATAGAGCTCGAAGATCATGACTATGAGACAATGTCAGATGATGAAGGTTCTGATGACAAGTAAGGTAGAGGTCATTAGGTCATTCCGTTGGAGTGGAACACATACCAATTTGACAAACTAATAATGAGTGAAAGTAAGTGGGTGACCTAGGAATAACAACATAACGAGATTAGGCAATGAGCGCTTACAAAAGTAAGGAGGAGATGCAGAAAGCAGTCAAGTTCTAGGTAGTGTCATTGATGGGACATTCAAGATAATGAAATCCAACCCACGTGTTTATGATATGAAATGTGAGATAGAAGGATGCCCTTGATGAGTCTATACATGCCAACTTATATGGGACATTCATTGAAAATGCTCTATAGTAGTTCCATTGAGAGTTGTGTTGTTTTTTGTTTTCTTCTTGTTGAATTTCCTGTGCTTATTATATCATTAAACTAAAAGACTAATAATCTTGAGGTAAATTTTTTTAGAGAAATCGCTATCGGTGTGACTTCGATTCACCTTTAGCCGTCCTCTTTGCTCCTACCTATGGGTATACTACTGATATCTTGAAAGATCCAATACTGATATTTTTCAGCTGCTTTTGCAGTACTGGCTGAAGTACGAGATGAAATGTCAACTGTACATCCACTGAGTACTGACTAGTTGGCTGGTTTGGACCGGGAAAGTACTGCAACGTGCTGTTCCTCACTGGGAAGCCTTAGTGAGTCCATTTACAGGCTTTTCAAAAAAAAAAAAGAGTCCATTTACAGGTCTTTTCAAATTGAAAGAACCTTTCCTGCTCTTTTCCTAGCCACTTGCTTGTTGGTCTTTACATTCCATATCTCTGATTTCACAAACGACATTTGCTATTCAGTTACTGTTCACTGCACCGATAGTAATACACTGCCTTTGTAGACCCGTGAATAGTGCAGAACTAACATAGGAGAGACATGGATCGGAGTCCCTACTTTTTCTGTAACCCATGAGGCCCTCTCTGCTGTGATACATGCCCTTGGTCGACCAACCAACGGCTTGAGCTTGAGCAGCTGAGCTCCATAGAATCTGGGGGTCAGGCAGTAGTATTGGAGACCACCTAGATGACTAGATCAGAAACATGGAATGACCTGTAACTTGGTCCATCATATATTCGCTGGCATATAGTCAATGGAAAGTACAAAAAGAAAGAGGAAAAGTAACTCAATCCATTTAGTATTGGAAATGGTTTTACCCAACAAAGGTGGTTGAGAACTGCTCGTCGTTTCTAATGATTGAGAAGTTCATCGACCAACAGCTAAATACTTTTTACACTGACCAAGCAAATGTAAGCATTGGAATGACTTATATGACAAGCAATTATGTCTACAACTGAATTCCTAATCAGACATTCCTTTTCCACACTAAAACCAAGGAATGCTGATTACAGGCCCGGAGTTCAGATTTCTCACAGCAATATTTAACAGCCTACTCGTCAAACAGACACTAAGGTTCGCAGAAGCAACCACTGCAGCACAGGATATGCGACCCTGGAAGTCGTCCTGTCTGGCGAATCTGCTCGGCCTTCTGAGCCGCCCTTGCTGCTTGCCGGTTCATCCTGGCATTCGCTGAGCCTCGTTTCTCTTCGGCCAGACTACGTGTCATCTCTAGCTTTTCAGCCATATTCACCATAGCCTCACTTCTCATTTTCTCTGCATGTTCCTGCCATAGAGTGACTTGAGTTTTAATAACACATTACTAGTCATGTAAGAGCACAAATGCACAATGTGTTTCAAAATATGGGCAAGCATTATTGTGTCGATGCAAACAAATATAGGTGCACCGAGGATGAAAATACAAAGTGGAAATGCACCTCTACTCTCCTCATTTCAGATTCAATTTTCGCTCTTTGACTTCTTTCCCATGCTTCAATCTTCACATCTTCCTTCTTGAATCTGAGAAATAAAATCTCATTTCAGATGATATGAACAAAAAGGATATTTACAAGAGATTTAATTATACCTATTTCCCCTTGCAACTCATTAGGACAAGAAACCAACACCACTTATCAGATGGAGCACTCTGATCGAGTAATACCTTGCTGTATGTTTAGAATTTTCTGCCTCCTCGTATGATGCTGCACGAGCTGCGTATTCCTTCTTCATCCGCTCCAAATAAGCAATGCTCGGTGATGCAGAGACTAGTTCTAGCTCCTCTTTGCTAGCCCATGTAGCAATGTTCATCTTTCCTAGCTGTATACCCAGGGCAGCAATTTCTTTCCTTGTCTTAAGCTTCATTTCATTGTCCGACAATTCATTTGTGCCACCTTTTCTGTAGAAATACGGACCATCACCTGTGTTGTCTTCACCTGGTGACGCTGTTGACCGTCCTCCTACAGGAGTCGATGGTATTGAGCAATTAGGGCTCCGAGTTGGTGTCATTGACCCAAGTGGAGTTCCGGTCCTTGAAGGTTCCTGACTCGGTATCGGAGTCATTTCTGTGCCCACATCTCTTACAGACACCGATTGAACTGTAGGAATAGCTACATGCAATAGTTTATATCAGTTCAGACTTTAGAGTTTAATTTCATGATTTGGAGTAATGAAGTAAGATTGAGAATGATACCTTTGGGATCATTGCAGGGCTTCATTGCAATTGATAAACCAGTATTAGTCGCCTCCTCCTGACAGTCTAAGGTGGCACCAGCACTATTAAGTGGACAGACATCTGCATGCCTAACCAACTTTGCCTGATGTGAAACAAACGAGAACCTCTCTAATATGCTTTGAGAAGCTGACGAAGATGGGTTCAGTCTTTTCATGTTCTGCACGGGGCGAGCAAATGTGTTGTGGTTTGAAATTTTGGGCACAAGGACACCCCTTGCTGCAGCAGAATTCATCTGCTGTGCACTCTGGTTCTGTGATGCGCCCTTGGAGATATTCTGCTGAAAAGTTTGCCTATTCATAATCCATTTCTCTGCATCATTCCACTTTGAGGATGTCTGTCTAGAGAAATGTCCTGTCGCTGGATTCTGCGCTGCCGTTTTTTCACCTCCATGGAACTCAAAGCTACCAGTACTAGCATTGTCAAGACCACTATCACAGTCATTACTATCTTCTATTACACTTCGCACCGGGTGTATCATGCTTGAGTTGCTGGGTGCAGGTTGGTGAACTGAACTCTTGGACATGTTCTGAGCCCTGTTGACATCCAATGGCGACTCCATTTCTAAAGCTTCCGTTTTGTTCATTGCTGAAAGGCATTTGGAGCCGTCAGAGCTGTCTGAAACTGTTAGCAGAGCAAGATGGCTATGTGATTGACTTGACAAGGAAAAAGGTAAGTTTAAACCAACTACCAACATGTCTGTACCTTCTTCAAGAACATCGCAAACTAATAATCTGTTCTGTGCTTGCGACGGCTCAGTGTTCTTTGAAGGTGACGTTCGCGACGAGCTGTTGCTGATGACCCTCACACGATTGTGGGCTCCCAGAAGCTTCATCCTTAGCTTTGTCGGAGAACGTGGACCGGCCTGCCGGAACATCAAAGCTGCAAGTCTATCTTCATGGAAGCACTATAACTTAAAGTATCTCAATTCAAGTTGTTTTTTTGGCACAAAATACTTGTAGGCATCTTAGAATTCTATGAACCGTTAAGAAGTACCGGTGTCATGCTAAGATTTTACCCATTTCCAAGGGTTAGTAGAAAGGTTACTGGGTATTAGTATTTCTCTGGTCAGGAACAGGACGCCAGAAAAAAAATGCTTCAAATGGGGATAGTGAAACCATCTCATTTACCATGTAAAATACTAGTACGTGCTGTATCAACGCCAAATTCTTCAGAATGAGTCTTCTAGTTTTTGTTTTATAAAACTGCATATTTAGCAATACATTTACTGATAACTCTCTAGACCAACAGTGTATAAATAAACCGGTGAGCAACACCCTATTATCCTTCCAAAATTTGGTCACTTTGTTCTCTAGTCGTCTTGTTTCAACCATACATCCTTATAGCTTCAAGAGAAGCTTGAAATGAAACAGAACGTTCCCACACAGTGCACACAAACATGTTTTCTAGATAAATGAAGAAGAAGAAAAAAGGTAAAACTGGAAACGAGGCAAGAAAAGCTCGTCTATACCAAGAAAATGAAATATTTAAGGAAAGCAAAGGGAAATATAAATGAAGGAATATTATAAAGACGAGCCAGAGCTCATACCTGGACTTTGTGAATCCTCTCATACTCCATTCTTCCTTTCTTGTGCGTGTGTTTGGGTGGCTGGTGAGGTGAGAGAGGGGGGAGGACGGACGGAGAGGAAGGGGAGAACAAAGACTGCTAGACCAGTAGGACTGGGGTCGCTAAGAAGAGATCTAACAGCACGCTGTCATGTCATGTCTATTTTAGTTCTTTGGAGCTAGACAGGAGTCCACACTCCACAGGTCAGTCCCTGGGCATGGGAATTTTCTTTCCAAACCACTGGAAAGTTTTATGTTTTTCATGCACACAAATGTCTTGTCAAATGAGTAAAACGCAAAGCTGGATGCAAGTACTACCGTAGAAATTCATGCAGGCACAAATAGGAGTGGTACCAACAAACTTTAGGCGACCTCTTGTTCTACACAGTGTTCATCCTCTACAACTACAAGGCTCGGCTTCTCTCAAAGCACATAAGCCTTTTCCTATTGCACAGAGTTATCTTTCTGTTCAATTGATATAATAACAGCAGAAAAATGTTAAGAAAGATTAGCTCTCTCGAGATGTGTGCGCTCTTCACACTCCAAACTCCCAAGCTTCAAACTATTTTTCCTTTTGGTTATATAAACTGGTGTGGTCAAACAGCGGTCCCAAGGCTGGACTGGAACCCTATCCAGGCAGCCCCCGACTCACTCAACCCAGCACAGCAACACAGCACAGAAGGATGGGGCGTCCGGGGCTATTTTTTTTGCTGCGACTTATAACTTTTGATTGAAATTTTTTAATTTTAACTGTTTACGGTACAGATTACGGAGAGACAGATACTCACTTACGATTTTGGCGGGTACCGATGTTGGACTTTTAATGTATAGATCGTTTAACTTGTAGACCCTCGTATTGAGAAAATACTCCGTTTGAAAGTTATGTACTGTAACAAAAGCCAAAAGCCATCAACTTTTGACTTAGCTGTGATCAACTCGGCTTATGGCTTCTGACTTATTTTGCACTATTCATAAATTTCGTCTTTTTCTGAACTTTTGGCTTTTTATTGAGTTTTTTTGCCGGTTCTTTTTTTCCCGTATTTGTTTGTATTATACGTAATGGGCTAACATATTTTTTATTTTTAAATTTTTTTAAATTTAATTATGCAAAATAAGCCTCTGTCATACTGATGTTTTTTTCAACGACTCTGATGTTTTGACCATAAGCCATGAGCTTTTAAGCCGAGTTGATCACCACTTAAAGAACAGGCCCTGAAACAGATTTGGCTTCAGCTTTTTTTACTGTTTATTATCATTCTCACATTCAAATGGTAGGACTTTTCAATATAAGCTCTCTAAATAAATTATAATAGATATTATATTGAGTTGAACTGTATTAGTCAAAATTATATGTGATTTTTTCCTTCTTTGTACTGTCTATTGTGATCAGCCATAATTCAAAAATCATAAGCTAGAAACCAAATTCAAAGCCTAAAAGAACTCACTCGATTTTTTGATGACTTTTGGTTAAAATGATATTGTAGAAGTTGTTAGTTTTTCATAAGGTATTCAACTAAAGAAAATAAATAAAAATAAAAACACCATTATATTCCCATGAACAATGCAAAGAAAAAACAATATTAAAAAATAATGTATTTCAAACAAATTTTGGTCATGTTCCTCTTAGCTTCAGCTTATGACTTTTGTCTACTGGTTATAGTTTTAAGACTATTCGTTAGAGAGTACAGTGTAACAGAAACTCACGTGTGATTTTAGCTGATATAAATAAAGTCGCTACAGTGTGCAGTATAAAAATACTAAAAACAACTTTTAGATACTAAAAAGAATATATGCTTTTAACTTTCGAAAACTAGGGAAAAAAACAAAAGCTATTTATAACGGCGCCTTTCTCAGAGCCCTCTGCGTAAATTTTATTACTCCAATCTCTGGCCTTTTCACCCTCCCATATCATGTCATCATGCCCTACGTCGCCCTATCCCCAATCTCACTGTGTCACACACAAATCACAAGACTGGGTTGGCTGTCGTCATATGAATATACTCTTGTCAGCTACCCGCTTCACCGTTTGCAAAATTTGACCAAGTTATTTTTCTATATGGGTACGTACGTACGTAGTTGGTTTCTGGCTACTGCTGCCACTGCTCTCACTCAGCTTTGACCGGCCAAGGTTCATGTGTATTTGGACGTGAGCCCCTACTCTGTGGCTCATTAGATTGGTTTTGCTTTGGTGCACTGTGGTCTTGTCAATACCGTATTGAAGTCTATAGCAGTTCGGTTTTTGAAATTGTTTGTTCTAATATCGATCTATACTGATATACCGTTCTAAGGTGGTGATCAGTTGAGTTTTTTTTAAGATTTATAGCTGAAAAAAATATTGTAGCTGACAGAGACTTATTTAACATAATTAAATATAATAAATATAAAAAAAATATGTTAGCCCATTACGTATAATACAAACACATACAGGAAAAAAAGAACCGGCAAAAAGGCTCAACAAAAAACCAGAAGTTCAGAAAAAGATGAAATTTATGAATCGTGAAAAATAAGCCGGAAGCCAGAAGCTGAAGCCCAACCGATCGGGGCCTTATTTATTTATATTTGTTTAATTATATGTATAACAAATATCACTTATACTATTATTTCAAGTGCATAATAGTACTATCAAATATAACATACGTTTAATAGATGGTAGTATTAATTCCTCTAGCATAACCGATATTGGCTGATAACAAGTCGGTATGACCAACTTTGTACCGTTTTAAACGATGGTACGATATATACCGGTCGATATGGCTGGCATCGGTATGGTATTGACAACATTGCTTATAAAACTCATTTATTGGCTTTATCATGAGTGCTGGTAGCCTTAAATACTGTGGTCCATTTTAGTGGCCAAAGGGCCGGCCAGCATCAGCACGAGTACTTACAAAACAGTTTGATGAATCACAGATAAGTATATCTGTGTACGGTCCATCTTTGATAGGTTTGATTGGTCAAACATACTGATGATTAAGTATGTACTCCCTTCTCGCTATATCCGTTCATGGCTTTGGAATATCCGTTTTAATATATTTGTCTATTGAATAAATCTATAGTATAGTTATTATTATTTTTTATTTATACTTAAATGCTTTGAAAGAGATGAAATAGTTATGATATATCATTTAATAGGGTATATATGGTTATTTCTCATTAAATATTTATTAGACTTAGCATTTTTTGGTCTATACGCATATTATACTGTTGACAAATATAGTGAAATGGATATAGTAATTTTTCCAATCTAGGATTTTATCAGGTCTTCGTAATTATGCTATCTCCCATTATCTATTGCTCCAAAACAAAACTAGGGACCCTGAAAAGGCAAAATATGAGACTGGCTATATAGGAGTATGGGCCTCTGGGGTATGTAACTGCATTGACCTTGGATATTAAAACCTGCAGCGACCTCGTACCAGATGAGTCTGCAAAAAATAAAATAGTACTAAACTTAGTGTAATTGTCAAGATTTTGGCTAACTTCTTTTTACTAATGGTTTATAATTTATATATTATGATACAGTAAATAGCTTTTAAACAGTGCGTTCTTTAAGGTGAGGCTAAAAGAAATATTGTAATCAAAAGTGTACTGAATTCAGCTGTATCGGCCAAAATCGTATGCGCCTATTTTTTTTGCATACTGTCTCTCACAAACAGCTAGAATTTAAAATTTTAAGCCATAAACCATAAACCACAACCTAAAAAAGCCCACCCTTTTTGTCAACCCTTGTCTCATTTGTTTCAGTCACAGAAAAGGAAGAGTGATCAAATGCACCCTTACAGTGACATCTATTACGGACGAGGTTAGTAGCGCACAGCATCGCGCGTGGCACTGTTGCACCATAAACAGTACCATCGTGTGGCAATGTAGTGTCATGAACAGTAGTCAAGGTGATATATCGATGTTATCTATTTAGATAGTTTTTTATTATTTAAGTTTATTTCTTTTTAGATTATTTTTATGTATTAGAGATAAAATTTCTATTTTTAGGGATTAGTTTCTTCAATATAACGATAGGTTTATTAGAAATCAAGTTCAATCATCTCTATAAAAGGAACATAATTGTGTCTATTATCATAAAGCAAAGAAATAAACATAGTTCTTTAGTCTTCCTCTTTTCTGCAATAGTCCTTAGAAACTTCGTGATGGCACAGCCGGTTGATCAAGAACGAGTATCATACCCTCGATCCTCAAATCCGTATGCAACCAATCTATACCACAACAACTTCTCAGCATTGCTGTAGACTTGTAGTACTCCATAAATCAACAGTATCGTACCGGAGGAAGTAGTAGACGACCTTGGAATGGACCACAAATTATTGTTTGATGCACAAATCCATGGTTAGAGAGAAAGATTGTCTAGGGCGCACGGTCCTCGAGGTAAAAGTGAGCGGCACATTTTCTCTGCAACTGCAAATAATGCCTAGACTAGTAGCACACTGTATGTGTACACAGTAGGAACATCGGCAATGCCTACAGACCGTTAGAACAATTGGACAAAGGGAGCTCTTAGTTTGAGGAATTCCTCTCTGACCAGTTGTTATCAGGCTGCAATTGCCTAGACAGAATCTTTCTCAGAACAACAGTGTTTGATCAAAGCACATTTCTTTCACTGCCATTGGCAATATGGGCGCAGATATGCACCAATCATGAAATCCATGAAATCTTCCTTTAGACAGAATGACTAACAATTAGTAAAAAAAAGACACAAAACTAGTGGCGGAGTTAGCCGACGGCGAGAGTGTCGGCCGCCGTGCGGGAGTCCGGATAAAGCTAGCCGCCGTGCGACGAAAGACCGGCGTGAGTTTAACGGAGCTCAACGGAGTTGCTCGTGTATCAACACAAGCGTGAGCCGTGTTGTAGAAGAGGACAGAAACATACCAGCTATCCTTATCCGGGATGGGGCTCCACGTGTCTCTGGTGTGCTGCGATTCTTGCGAACTTGGCATGTGAAGTCGTAGCAGCTAGACTGACCCTGTTATTACTGCCGCAGCTTTAAAGAGTGAATGAAGAAGATAGATAGGAAGCCTAGGCGCCATGATCGGCCAGGGATTGGAACCTTTCCTTTGGATCAATCAACTGCTGCACTGGCTGTGTATTATTTCCGATCCCGTGCTGCTTTCGATAAAAGGCTTCTGGCCTCCTTTGTTACCCACATTGCTCTCTCTCTCTCTCTCTCTGACTGACCATGTGCGCGTACACAAGGGTGACAGGCAAGTTTAAAAACTGAAAAGCAGAGAGCATCTTGTAGTAGGAGGAGGAGGAGGAGCAGCAGCTGGGAAAAAGTTACAGCAACGGAGGATGGCGAGCGCAGGACTTTTTCAGAGGAACTGTGGCGATTGGCGAAGGTAGGGTGGCTTTTTTGACGTAGGGTGAATCGTTGATGATGAGCTGCGTACGCTGCATTGGGTGGCTTCGTCAGGATTCTATTCCCATGCACGACTCTGACCTGCTACAGTTCCTGTGCAGTGCTGAGCTGAACTCCCCTGAGGCCCTGAGGATGTTCGTTCGTGTGGGCGCGGATTGCCCGACCGGCATGAAGTTTGGAGATCGGTAACATCTGAATGAACTATGGAGCTGCAGCTGGCTAGTAATCGACCCAGTAAATTTGGTGGAGCAGAACACTGGTGCTTTCACCCAACGTCAATTGAAAATCTTGAGCTATGTACAATTGGATCAGCATCCAATTGAAAATCTTGAGCAGAACACTGGGACTTGAATTGTGAAGGGACTTGCCGCTGACCCTCCGATTAACAATTGACGCTCCCGATTGATCCTCAGATGAATAAAATGGTAATCCACAGATCCATCTGGTAACTGTCGGTCTCTTTGTCCTGCATTTCCTTGTGCTATGCAAACTGAGATTAAAAAAGAACGGAATTGCTAAGAAAAACCGTCGCATGTTTTTTTATGGAAAAACAGTCGAATTTATGACCTTTTGATTTGCTCGGAGATTCGTATTCTGATCGATGAGGTTGTCTTCTCCTGCGGGGGAGGAGGAGGAGGCGGCGGGGAGGTGGAAGCTGGTGGGGCTCGCCGGTGCTGGAGCGGTGCCGGCGAGGCGGGGTGGCGGCGCGCGGGGGCAGGAGGTGGGAGACGCCTGCGCTCGATGGGGATGGACCGGGAGTTGACAAAGGCAGCGCTTCATTTGGGCTGGGAGGTAACGTGGGCCGTTGGATCAACATCCACTGGCCCAATAGCTGACTGTTTTTCTAAAATACATGTGAATGTTACATAGACGCACCCAAAAAAGAAAGGCCAGATGACCCATTGGCCCATAGCATTTTAACCCATGTAATTATCTGTAGCTAAACCTTATTTTAGAGGTCTATGTAGGATATATTCTCACAATGACAATACTATTTTTAGATTATAACGGAGGATACACCACACTCAGTACCAAGCCATCACTTTTGAGAGCCTTTTGGTTGAGATTTCAAAGACTCATTTATAGGGCCTTTCTATATTGACTTCTGTTTTTATAGGCTAAAACTAATACGATTGTCCTAATTTCTATAGACAGTTTCTATCAGTTAATACTATTCATTAGTTACTACTTTTCATTTTAACATATTGTAACATATTTTGTATTTTATTATATCACAATTCTGTAAGTCATATAGTGGTTTGAATATTATAGTATCTTTTGTTTTTCTTATATAATATACTACTATTCATCAATCGTAGTTAAAAGTAATTGATAAAAGACAATACGAAGAAATCCTAATATGCTTGTGGCTTATTGATTCGGTGAGCTGAATTGATTCTTGGAGGCCCTCTTGACATATTTAGTGTATCATACGGGTCCACTGGTACCCCACAATTCCAATTCTCTGGTAATACCAAGGACGCCATCATGAACCTGCGTTGCGAGATGCGCATTTGGGTTATCGCTATGGAATATAACTATATTCCCTTATTATCTGTCGTCGTCTTCGCTTTAGTTACAGGATGGACAGGAACACTGCTGATTTGTCCGATCTGCACCTAACCTACGTTACCCACTCAATACTTTTGATTTGCAATTCACTAGCTCGCACTCACGCACACAAACGCGTCTATAGTGGTGGTGATCATTTGAACTTATTTTTAGTGGTTTATGACTGAAAAGTACTATAGCTGACTGAAAAAACACTGTAGCTGACAGAGACTTATTTAGCATAATTAAATTTAAAAAAATTAAAAAATATATTAGCCTATTACATATAATACAAATAAATACGGAAAAAAAGAACCGACAAAAAAGCTCAACAAAAAGCCAAAAGTTCAGAAAAAGATGAAATTTATAAATAGTAAAAAATAAGCCAGAAGCTAAAAGCTGAAGCCCAACCGATCACCCCCTATGGACTTCCCGTGGGATTTTTCGGTTACAACTTATATTTTTTAGTTTTAGCATAAATATTTATGTGAATGAATTAAATATCGATAAGCTGTTTTAAAAAAACTACTATGATAAGACGTTTCACAATGATAGCAGAAAAATTATTTATTTTATTTATTTTAAAAGCTAGAAAATGAAAAAAAAAGGGGCTGGGCCTAAGGAGTCCATTAAATAAAGGACCGTTTGATGCTGCACCAGGCGGCTAAGGTGATTGGAACATGTCGATGTCAGTGCTTTGCTGGTTCTGCTTTGCTTATTTGGCGAATCGATCTGAATATCAAGGCTTGTCGTACTACATGCCCGTCCCCAGTCTCTGAGTAGTACAGTGGCCCATTCAGATTAGTATGAGCCTATTCCATAATCTTGCTTTCGATTTTTTTTGACTCATAATAGGCTTCGAAATCCTATATTTCCGTGACCCTCCTTATTATTGTTCTCAAAACATGAAACCTGACAACATATTTTTATTTCCTAGTTCAACATCGTAATAATTAATAAGTCTTATCATAGTTACGCAGCAGAACAATACTTAGAAATTATACATTACTACAACAGTTTGCCATACATAGCTAAGGTTTTTAGTACAAATACAGCTAAAGTATTTTGTACAAATACTAAGTACAAAAAGTGATACAAATTATTTATATACTCTATCTCTCAGAGACGATGCACTAAAAGTCGCCTATTCGTCCCAACTGCCAAATAAGGCATCCATCTCGCTCTGTTTCTTAACATGATCACCCAAATCACATGTGGCATCTTTGACCTGTATACCCCACGTCCCACTTGAGAGCTTCATCGATCAGATCGAAAATCTAACAAAGAAATTTAATAGCAAGAGTGACAAGCATTAACATTGATAAATGACCCATTTCTTTATCATCAATGCATTTTCTATCTCTTTTTTCTTCATAAAATAGGTTATCGAATTAAAGTGAGGATTTGTAAGTTTTAGTATTTCAAACACTTCTAGTCATTCCGATGAAAAGAAAGACCCCAGTTGTCCTCGTAGCCTCCAATATAGAAGACAAACATGAATTTATGATTTATTTAGCACTAAATAGGCTTGTGTCACTTTACCAATAGCTACTTTGGGTTCTTTGAAATTGGGTTTTTTTTTTTTGTATTTTCTTAGATGTGGTGCTCAATTTAAAGTACAAAACATTTTCCCTGTTTTCGTTATTGTATCTTCACCCAACTAGTTATAGTCGGTAGTCTAGGGCGATTTCTTACCCTCACCCGACTATGAAGTACTCATTGGTTGGGGCGGTTTAACCCTCGTCCAACACTCCACTGCACTAATATATATGCCTAGGCTAGCCCCTTCCATGCTTTATACTGGTTTTGCCTTCATCTGCTTTGGATCCACCACTTCTGAGCTTTATACTAGTTCTGATTTCCTCCACCTAGTTATAATACTTACCCTTATAGAGATAATAATAATAATGTAGCAGGGTAGCATTTTCTGCTTGTCTAAAATGAGAAGATGGTTGATACTAGAAGTACGTCTTCCCACGTCTCCCTATCTGAGTGAAAGTTGTTTGGTCCTTATATTATAACTATATTATAACTAATTGAATGTGTTGCAGTTATGCCGTTAGTTTCTTAATTAACTTAATTGTACTATTTAATTTAGTTAAGCGTAAGGGTCATTTCAATTCCTATCCTACAAAAATTTTCTTCTGTTTGAAAAATTTCATTACTAGCTACATGTGTTTGCGCCGACCTAAAGCTTATAGCTCCATACAATGAGATTTATTTTAAGCCAAACTGGACAATAAGCATAGGACCTTATTAAATTGTATGTACCAAACAGTTTATCTAAAAATTTAAGCTGATTAGGAAAGACATATAATTTACTTATACTTTAACATTCTTTCCTCAAGTCTAAGATGTTGAATAGAAGTGAACTGTAATTATTTTTTTAGTTGTGGCAATTGAGTCTTGAACATAAGACCTTTTTATCTCTGATACCATATCGAATTGATTAAGCTAATAAAGAAAGAATTACAATTCATTTATAATTCAACTCAAACCTGAAATTTGATCAAACAATACCCACAGTTGTACGCTACAACGACTTAACAACAAACAATGCATTCTCGTGTCGAGTTCTTGGCTGCAAAATCAATTGTAAACGTCGTTACGCTGAGGAATTTGCTCCCCCGGACACAATTTTTTTTTTGAACGGGCAACTCCCTCGGACACATCGATGCTGACGATCTTTGTCTATTGACCTGGTCAAATTAGATGTTTATTTTTTTTCTCGATAGTACTGACTTTGGCTTGTGATCTTTGGTCAAATTCTTGGTGCCCCAGGAAACATCACATTGTTCAGGTGCGCTGCATCACTGGTACGTACGCAGTGACTTGTGTAGCAGCCACAGTCCGAAAAGAGTGCCTGCAAAGCACGAAGGGTCGTAGTCATTACCGAACGCCGTGCTGTTTGTTCGAGGGGAACTTTCCACGAGAGAAATATTTGTGTCGATAACCATATCATACTACTTACATTAAATAGAGTATCACGCTGGACTGCTGGAGTACCATTTTATTCAGTTCTTAGGACAACTGCCCTTATTTTGCCCGTTAAGAGCAGAAGTCAAGAGATCTGGCTTAAAGAGTGAAACACCCCGAATTTTTTTTCAAAATTTGAAATTTAATTGAATCTTCAAATTCAATTGTATAATTGAATTTTTGAGCCTAATCCCCATCCAATCCTTCCTTTTTAGTACGAATCTTAAAGCAAGAACACCCTTTTCTCCACCTTGCCGCCGCCTCACTGTTCACCCGCCTGAAAATATCCTCCGCCGCCTGGTTCTTTCCTCGCCACCGAACCCCTTCTCGCGTCTTCCTCTTCTTGCCAGCGTGCTGCCACCTCCCCACGTTGCCATTCCACCTCGCCAGCTACTCGAGTGCCTTCTCACACAGCCGACGCCTGCCGCGCCACCTCGCGCTTCCCTTCGGCCGCTCGATGCCATCTCGCCTCTACCCTCTAACTAAGCGGCCAAGCTCCCCGTCCGAAGCCAAATATCGCTGTGAAGCTAATTAGGTGCCCCACAGCAGCCCTCGTCGTCCCCATAGCCGGTAATTGCAAAACCCCCAAATCCAAGCCCTAGGTCAATGTCCTCTCCCCGGCCGATTGGTTCTCAATTCGTTTCGCTTGCAGCCTCCCTAAGTTCCCAGGATCATATTCCGACCGCCGCCCTAGCTCCTCGAAGCTCCTCCTTCCCGAGCTCCGAGCGCCGCATCCGAGCTCCTACACCTCACCGTGGCCAGCCTCGCACGATCCTCCCCGGCAAAAACCACCGCCTCCAAAAGCTTACCCTAGCTCCGTAGATGCTCAATCAGCCGCCAATTCTGTAAATGGACATCCCTAGAGCTCCTAAGCCACCAAGAACCGTGCTGCACTCCCGGGCTCGCCGTCGGCGATTGCCGCCCCCGCCGAGCCGACCACCACCCAAAATGGAATCCCCAACTCACTAGGAACCCCATCATGCCCTCCGTTTCCGTCGCGGGCCACCGTGACTCCCCAGCTGTCGCCGTCTTTTTCCCTCTGCTTCGCGGTCGCTTCACTCGGCCGGAGGTAGAAGACGATGGCCGAGCCGTCCATCTGCGGGCGATCGAACGGCCAGGAAGTGCCGAGACAACCCAGCCGCCCGATCGCCATCGCCATTGTCGCCCGCCGTCGCGTCGCCGGGATGGGCGGTAAGGCCACGCCACCGCGCAGCGAGCGCGCGCGCAGGCCGGATCGCCGTGAGTCGCGTGCGCACAGTAGCCGCACCGGTCGCATCCGACCGGATCGCTCCGAGCTGGCTGAGCCAAAACCGCTCGCCGAGTCTGACTCGAGCCCGGTGAATAGTAACTGAGCCCGATGAACAGTAGAAAAATCCCGAAAAATCCACAAGCCCCAAAAATACCAAAATACATCATTTTAACCAGAAAAATATTCTAAGTTTAAATCTAGTCTCTGTTCTGCCAAATTCAATTTTACTAAGTTTGAACTTGCCCTTTTTGCCAAATCCAAATGTCGTAGATTTCACATCTCCGTAAAATCAAATTTCCCCATTTCGCCAAATTCAATCTGGATAACTTTCGAATCCGTCCAGTTCAAGAATTGACTATCCAATTCTAAATTTCTATCTTTTATTCTCAAAAATTGTCCAACACCCATATACGTCTTTTAGTAACCCAAGGCCATCACACTGTTCGCCATTCACCGAAACCCGTATGAAGGGCTTTATACAATTTCAGCCGTCCATTCTTAAATATTTGTCCTCTATTTCAAAAATATGTATAACATATTATCTATTCGATCGTCTCGAGCCAGCCAACCCAAACCTCAGGTCCAAGCCCTAAACCCTAATTCGGTCCGAACTCTTTTCGTTCACAGAGACTCTATCAACATTTGTGCCTTTTATTAGCTTAAGCACATCTACACCCTTCCAACCTCGCTTTACCGCTCAGGTCCTAGACAGCTTTGAGAAATATTCTCACCCAAGAATCCGACACCATCCATACTCTTCTTCGTCTATCGAAATCCATACAATGCCTTTTTGCATTGTCGATTATCCTAAACCCATAACCTAAGTTCGATCTCGTTAAGCCAAACTCTTCACCACCTAAACCCTGGCCACCCCGCCTATTTTCTTTATGTCCTTTTGGATTACGTGGTTGTATTTTGTTCCTAGCTTGCATTCTGCAAAGCAGGAACTAATGTATGTTCGTTTTTCTACGCTAGTACTCGGACCACGCGAGTTGGTCAATAGAAGGACTACAAGAGCAGTTAAGAAATCAATGCTCACCCCGAAGATCAAGTGAAGATAATCAAAGACTAAGGACCAAGAGGCAAGTCACATGTTTTTGATCATATTGAATCCCATTAAATTACATTATTTATTTAATGTATTTTCATTATTGATAGTTGCGAACTGATAATTGCTTAAAACAAAGATTTAGAATGGCATGCTATCTAGATAATCCTACCACTGATAAATAGCCCTGTTTACCTTGATGGCCATATTCACCTTGACAACCTTAGTAAGAATTAACATATGATATAAATGTATACAAGATCATTTCATTCAATATGATACACTACTAAGTGACTCTGGCCGTTGGCCGGTAGGTTTGAAAAACCCGGATCTAGGGTAGGGTGGTATGGGACGCCGTGCCCTAGACCGGAAATGCTGGTGGACAGTGTGGGGTAAAGGTGTTGTGCGAAATCATGCGGCGGTTTCGCCCATTGCTGTACCCTTCAACGTGTCACACTACTAAGGTGTGAGCCGTGAGCTAGTAGATTTGAAAAACCCAGAGAGGGTAGGGTGGTATGGGACACCGTACCCTAGGCCGGTGATGCTGGTGTGTAAGTTAGGGTAAAAATGGTGTGGAGGTCCGTGTAGGACTTCGTCCACCGCTTTACCCTGAGCCTGAGGCTGCGGACCTCAGGAAAAGTACAAGGGCAAGAACCTTGTGCTAAGTAAAAGACACAGTAATCGCCCAACCACAAGTGTTGATACGTCAACCCTGGTCTAGTAGCTGCTCAAGTTCGATTGAACCTCTACAGACGCAGTCGGGAGGCACGTGCGAGTCCATACGGAAGGGGTTGAGTAGGGCCGTATGGAAGTTGGGTATTTTATGTGAACAATCTGACCGATCGATCTGAACCTCGATCATGTGTTATGTGAGCCGCACAATAGGAGGCTGAGATAAGTCAGAGGTATTTTTGAGCTTACTGGTGTAAGTCAGAAGTGGCCTGGGCTTATTGAGGAAGTCTACTAGGTAGAGGCTATATAAAGAATTGAGCAGCGAAAAGCCTTGTTTTCTTAATGTCGACGTGGAATTAAGAAATCTTGTGGGTAAAGCAGGCAGCTCTGCAGAGTGAAATAAATGGTATTCGAATACGCCGTGCTTAGGTTAATGAAGTCGTGTTAATTGAGTGATTCCAAAACAAGGCATAAGTAGTGTTTCGATGTTGTTAAATTGAATAATGATGAGATTTTATCGATAAATGAAAACCCCGATCTTAAGAAGAAAATGTTTTACTTTTAATTGTTTGCAAATAAAGCGCATCCACCTCATAATAAAACCACTATACACCTCCACCCGAGAACCCCGGCAATTAGTTATATAGTATTTCCACATGTGATTTCTTGAGTGCACGGGTGGGAGTACTCGAGCTTGCCTAATTTTCCCCAACAGATACCGAAGAAAAAGGAAGCAATTCAAGATTTCGCATTAGGGTTACGACCGCACTCAAGCGTTCTGTGGAGTTTTCTTGGCTCTTCCGTATGTAAGTTAAGTTTTGGGCTTGAACGCGTATTGTCATTAAAGTCGCCATTAGGTCTTACTTTAATCTAATTAACTCTTTTAAATGGCTTATAGCGGGCATGATACATCGTTAGCGACAACAGAACTCTGGTCATTGCAGGCCGTCTGACGCCCCCTGTTCCCAAAAATTTGGGGGCGTTACAAGAATAATAGATTTCCTCATATTATCATTGGGCCATATATAGGATGAGTTTTTTTAGGCTAAGCCTTATGACTTATAGCTGTAGTTTTTGAAATCTGGTCTGTTTATGAGAGGTAATACACAGAGAGAAATAGTCGCTTGAGATTTTGACCAGTACAGCTGAACTCGGTACAGTTTGTACTACAATTTACTTGTAGACACCATCTTAAAAAATACACTTATATGATATATTACTGTTTATCCGTATATAAGCTATATAAGTCGTAAGAACTAACGAACCTAGCCTATATAGTTTGGCAGAGTCAAAACTGTAAGTCTTGCAATTGACCATCATTTTCTTTAATACGTACTCCAATAGACCAAACAGCTAAGTTTCGATCGTGCAGTACGCTCTATCCCGTGTTGACTCCCTGCTACAGCCTTCATTGGCTGAGTTTATGCTTCAGACATATGGGGAGTGTTGAAACCTGGAGTGCAAGTAGAAATGCGGTACATATTTCTTCGACAGTTGATCTCTATCGCAATCGTACTTTCTTACAGCCGTGAATTCAAGCATTACGCATAACAAACATCAACGTTGTAGTTGGACACATCTCTGCCCCCATCCAAATCACTTTCCCATTCTTTCTGGAGACTAATATAACATGCTAGTATTATTTCCCTTTTTTATCTTTCAGTGACTCTTCACATCTACTACCTGCTAGTAATGATCTGCTTGGAGTGTACTCTATGATGTGTAGTATTCACATCAGAGCAGTTCCGTAACTGCAGTTCCAACAAGTGAGGGAGTGCGCCAAGCAATGGGACTCCCTTGAGAGAGCTCTGTTTGACTTGTCCTCCTCAACATCTGGCTGTGCCCCAACTGGCCGTCAGCGGTGACGTCGTCCTCTCCATCTCTCACCAAATCCCAAAGCAGACGTTGGTGATCAGTTGGGCTTAAAAGCTCATGTCTTAGAGCAAGTACAATAATGATCTTAGGCCAGTCTCAGTGGGGGTTTCATGGAGTTTCATGGGCATTAAATACGCTAACATGGCACTGTATTGATGAAGAGAGAGATGATAAAAGTTTTGCACTGTTTCCAAAATATGAGTGTGTTGGAAACTGGGACATGAAACCTCCACTGAGATTGGCCTTATAGCCAAGCTAGTCAGCATTTTTACTGATGTGGAGGAGAGAAGAGAGGAGAGAGATAAGAGCTTGGCTCTCATGCAAGTAACAAGCTGGGCACGGGAGCCTATGCAGTGGTGGGCCTAGATAATAAAATGTATGTGAGGAGGAATAGGAAAGAGAATGTGAGACATGGTACCACATAATAATAAAAAATCTTTTGTAGACAAATAGAAGACAAATTATTGTATAACTTGGCTCTTATAACTTGACTTATAGCCAAACACTTGGCTCTATTATTGGACTTGCTCTTATGGTTAAAAATACTATAGTTGGCTGAAAAATACTGTAGCTGACAGAGACTTATTTAGCATAATTAAATTTAAAAAATTTAAAAATATAAAAAATATGTTAGCCCAATATGTATAATACAAACGAATATGGGGAAAAAAGAACCGGCAAAAAAGCTCAACAAAAAACCAAAAGTTCAGAAAAAGACGAAATTTTATGAATAGTGAAAAATAAGCCAGAAACTCAAGCCGAACCGATCAGGGCATTATCTGTTTCGTTTTGGTTTTAGATTTTAGCTTTTTAGTTCATTATTCTTAAATGGTCTTTTTCTTGGTTTTTAGTTTTCTGTGGGTTTTATTTTTTTCGTGTTTCTTTACATTGTTCATAATGAGATATCCAATTTTTACTTATTTTTAAATTTTTTATACCAAAAAAGCTATCAGTTGCTATAGTATAAAATAAGCCAACTGCAGTGGAAAAACCACAAAAAAAGTCCAACTGAGCACTACAAATCTAAATCTGGTGCGATTATGACTATGTCCTTTTTATCTTTTAGCTGCTGCTTTTCTAGAAGAGAAGACAGAATAAACAATACGGTTCCTTTAAAGGGTTCTCATAGTGGCTTTTGCAAATGACCTTTTTGATCTTACCAATATATGCACTATTTATATCAATATTTTTATCATCTATTATCATCTCAAAAAATATAGTAAAAATCGTAATTCACAACAAAAAAAAATAATCTACCACCGCCTAAGAAGAACAGAGCCTTTGAGCTAAAAGAGTATTTAAATCATGGGGTTCGTCCTTTCCGGGAAAAAAAATCATGGGGAAGGGAGCTAGGAAGGCCCAGCGAACAACTCAAGATAACACACGGTCAAAGGCAATAAGAAGTTTGTGCACAAACATCCCCGTACTAGTTGAATTTTGTTTATTGTCTCTAGTAGTGCTATTCCGGTACGTTACTTGTCTCACCAATTTCACGTTAAGTGAGTTATGGTAGCAACTACTACACCCTTTGCCCAAAAAGAACTACTTCGCTTTTTGAGGTTGTACCATTTGTTGCTGGTACAATCAAGAGCTTGCTCAGTAGGGCTAAATTTTAGTGATTTATAACGAAATATTTATTATAATTAGTTGAATTTGTACTGTAATTGATGGTGAGTTATTTAACATAATTAAAATTTAAAAATTTAAAAATAAAAAATAATTTAGCTCATCACATATAATGCAAATGAATATAAGAAAAAAAGAACCGGCAAAAAAGCTGAAAAGCCAGAAAAAGATGAAGTTTAGGAGTAGTGAAAAATAAACCAGAAGTCCAACCCTAAATGAGCAAGACCCAAATGATGAATTATAGCCCTCACAAAAGATGGCAAATTATAGCAAACCACTTGAAGCTCGAAGTAACGCTTAAATTTCAATACAAACCATATATGTGGACCTCAAGTGTCATATTGAATCAATTAGAGCACTTGATGTAAACACGCCAAAGAAGAGATTCTCACAATATCATACTCTCCTCCGAGCAATGGTCTACAATCTTTTTAACTGTACCAATAATTTTTAGCTATAATAAATATTTTTATCTGTATTTTTGATACAGCAGAGAACAATAAAAACGTTCACATAATTTTGATCTTCGAAGAAGGCAGAACTGCAGAAGCAAGGGCCTAACCGCTTAAGGAGCACAAGAACATGAATAGGGTCTTCAAATCCGAACCCATAAATAATTCTCTCCCCTCCCGACGAGGCGAGAAAAGAGGTGCCCGCGACCGCGAGAGACGCTGATGCTTCGTCGCCGCCGCCTCTCCATTTGATCCTCGGGTGAGGTGAGCTCCATCTCCGTTCCATTCTCGTCGTCTCCGCTGGTTACCGATCTCGAAGCTATACCCTTGCGGGTAAATTTTTTGGATTTTTCTGTGATCTTGGATGGCGCTCTTGTGATTTGGATGCCTTGTCGTGTAGCCCTTGTGGTTTGGGTGGCTCTCGTTGGTCTCCTCTTGCGGGAAGAGGATAACTCGGCGCAAATTTACCCGGAAAATCGCAGAAAACTTTCCTTTTTCAGGCCCTGCAAACTTTGCAGAGAATCGTGGGAGTTTGGACCATTTGGGTGCCGATTCTCTTGGGATGATAAATCCTTGTTAGTATCGCCTTTTTCTTACCCTGCAGCAGACCAATGTTCCGTGTAATACTCGTATCTGCTTCCTTGATCCCGATCGATTCAAGAGGTTAAAAAATCTCGAGGTTTGTGTGAATATTTTTTTTTGCCTTTTGTGTTTAAGTTTGTCTGTGGAGACGATCGAGTCTGATAAGTCCTGTGCTTCATGCTCTGGTCCATGAGTAAGTACTGAGGTTTCTAGGTGACTGTGAGGAATTCTACTTCTCTGTGTGCAGCGAATTGTATGCGTTAGGCTGGTTAGCTATCAAAGTCTTTGTTCCTTGTAGACCATTGACTTAGTACAGATGTTTGTGGGTTAATTGATGTTGCAAGTACAGTGCTCATTGGCTGAATTCTCTCTCTTTACATTGGTTTGCTTCTTGAATTCAGGAGAAGATCAGAACTGAGTGAGGAGTGGGGGGAGGTTGCTAAGGGGAGGGGTCGAGATGGGCTTCAATCCTCTGGAATGGTACTGCCAGCCGGTGAAGGATGGGGCGTGGTCTCATGTGGTCGAGAGCGCCTTTGGCGCATACACACCCTGCGGCATCGACACCTTGGTGGTGTGCATCTCGTACCTCGCACTCTTTGGCGTTTGCTTCTATCGGATATGGAGGACGACGAGGGACTACACAGTGCAGCGGTACAAGTTACGCTCGCCGTACTACAGCTATCTGCTCGCGCTGCTTGTGGTGTACTGCATAGCAGAGCCGCTGTATCGGATCGCCACCGGCACCTCCATCATGAACTTGGATGGGCAGCCTGGCCTTGCTCCATTTGAGGTGAGAATGCTTACGTATAACATCATCGCCATCAAATCTTTGTTTAATTCGTATGCTGATTTGTTGTTCCTGCTTGACAAGTATATTTACCGAGTACCGTGTAGTACTAGATTGTAGGACTACCTATATGCAAGCAGTGAAAAATGTTGTGTTTGCTATGCATCTTACAAATGACTGGGAATATGATTCTATTTTTGTTGCTGCAAAATGATATGGAGTTTAGTTATGTGGCACCTGCAATATACAGAAATTACTGATGAGTATATAGCCTAAAGTTAAAGTGCGACAACAGTTTTTCAGTGGAGCTATGTGCACTACTTTGAATCTTTACTTCTACCAAATTCTTGTCTCCTTTGGGCTTTTCAGTCATTTGAAATTCTGCCTCTCTACAGATTACTTCATTGATCATCGAGGCTGCTGCCTGGTGTTGTATGCTTATAATGATTGCACTGGAGACAAGAATTTACATCTACGAGTTTAGGTGGTACATCCGGTTTGTGGTAATATACGTGTTGGTTGGGGAAGCTGCTATGTTCAATCTTGTGCTTTCTGTGAGGCAGTACTATAATTCAAGGTATAGTACATTTGTAAAATCTTTTTTCGTAATGAAACTTGTTGGATGGTGACCTTAAGATTTATCCTCTTTAGAATTATTTTTTTATGTAGACTTACTTCTGTATTTTTCTTTTGCAGTTCAATATTTTACTTATACTGCAGTGAGATAATATGCCAGGTTTGCAGCTTTTTTTTTTTGCCTCATTATCATATTTTAGTGATCTCTGTTGTATACTGAATGTATCTTTTCTGCAGTTCTTGTTTGGAATTCTCATGGTGGTTTATCTGCCTAGCTTGGATCCCTATCCAGGTTATACTCCGATCAGGAATGAGGTGCTTGTTGATAACACTGATTATGAACCTCTACCTGGCGGAGAGCAGATCTGCCCTGAGAGGCATACCAATATATTTTCCAGTGAGTAAATATAAGTTGTTGATACGCACATAATTCTTTTTTCTACCCTCACAACTTCTCTATAAGCATATTGATGTAAATTTTGTTGTCTTCTTTGCTAGGGACACTCTTTTCATGGATGACTCCTCTAATGCAACAAGGATATAGAAGGCCCATCACCGACAAGGATATTTGGAAATTAGATAGTTGGGATGAGACTGAAACATTGTATAGCCGGTATGTTCTGCCATTGTTTTGACTGAAATTAGAAATACTTGTAAATACAAATCTAACATTGGAATATTGTCTCAGATTCCAGAAATGCTGGAACAATGAGCTTCAAAAACCAAAACCTTGGCTGTTACGAGCTCTTCATAGTAGCCTCGGTGGAAGGTACTTTTGTACAGATGATACTACATTTCTCAGAACCTCTAGGGTGTCAGTCACTTGCTATCTGGTTTGTGCTTACAGCGATTATTTTCCTTCACTTTCAGGTTCTGGCTAGGAGGATTTTTCAAGGTAGGCAAATATATCCAGACTGTTTTTTAAGAAGATTTGCCCGTCAGTTTGGTTTTCATATTTGTTCCATTACAACATTTTGTGTTATTCTTGCCAACTCATCTCCCCCAAAATTTGTAGATTGGAAATGATGCTTCTCAATTTGTTGGCCCACTCGTATTGAACCTCTTGTTAGAGGTATGCTTCTGATTTCATGACATCTCAAAAGTCAATAACATCAAAATGCTCCTGTTTTATTTTTATAAGCTTATTTTTTATCAATCATTTGTTCTCACCATTGGAAAACTACTAAAGTATCTTAGAACACACTGATTAATCGTGGAAATCTTAAAATGAACTCCTTAAAGTTTAGATTCCCTGTGCTCTCACCTAGTGGAGGTGCTATTGTTAGTTGATCTGCGCCACTGAAGGTTGTTGTTTATTTGGCAGTCTATGCAAAAAGGTGATCCTTCTTGGAATGGGTACATTTACGCTTTCTCAATCTTCGCTGGAGTGGTACGGATTATTTGCTTCTCTTGCATGTTGCACACTACATTTCTTTGTTGATTCAGTGTATTTGAACTCCCAAGCAATCACTGTGCTGCTTGTGAGTAAAATTCGGACAACCCTTTTTGCTTTCTAACTCTTTGTTTACCATTCTGCAGTCGCTGGGAGTTCTTGCTGAAGCACAGTACTTTCAGAATGTCATGCGTACTGGTTTCAGGTTGAGGTCTACATTGGTAGGTGTTACATATCAAAGCCTGAAAAGTACATTACAAGCTTTATTACGTTTGTGTTAACAGGCTATGGAGTCAACAGGCAACCACAGAACCACTTGTCCCTCTTTTTTTGAGGCCACTCATTTCTACTCTTATGGTTGACATGGGGATTGCACGTCCTGATTGGACATGTCTTACTTCATTTTTCTCGAACACGCAGGAGAGCTGCGTATCATTATATTAAGAAGAAGAAAAGGAGTCAAAAGAGACTCATACAAAGGGTAGGAATACAAAAGGCGACCAAAAGAACACCCACACAACTAAGCTAAGGCCAAATGCGTCTGAGGCCTTTGGCCCCTGCCACACACCACAATTACTTCATGATAGTGCAGAACCTTGTTTAGATGTTGCTTTTGCTTACTGTGCTATATATAGTCTAGTAGTTTACTCCTCCGCAAATAGTACTATCTTCGCTGTCTCAGCTGCCATTAATATGAAAAAAACCTGGTTTGTTGGTTATGCACTTATGACTTATGCTACATAGTACTTTTACGCAAGAGCCCATATATTTAATATGCAGTAAAAGCTAGTTCAAATTTCCACCTTGAAAGTTTGTTATACTACTACTTGTAGGTATTGTCAAATGTTTTAGGTATCAAATCACCAGTTTTTAAGAAAGTTTGTGACTGACTTTCTGTTGTTCCACAGATTGCAGCTGTTTTCCGTAAGTCCTTGCGACTGACTAATGACAGTCGTAGGAAGTTTGCTTCTGGGAGGATAACAAATTTGATTTCAACTGATGCGGAGTCTCTTCAGGTATGTTTTTGTGTTAAGACTCGATTATTGTTACTTTGTTAGGAAGTAGTGAAAAGTGCTGCTTGTGCATATCATACATGCTAGGTTATTTATATATTATATTTTGCACACTTTTAATTCATATCTTTTTTACATTTGCAGCAAGTATGCCAGCAACTTCACAGTCTATGGTCTGCTCCTTTTCGAATTGTTATTTCCATGGTCCTTCTATATGCGCAACTAGGGCCTGCAGCATTAGTTGGTGCACTCATGTTGGTTCTTTTGTTTCCAATTCAGGTACATTTCTCTTTAGGCACATGTAAATATGAAAATTCTTATGTTGCATTGTCAAGTGTGTCTATGCCTTTTGTTTTAGTCTCAGCATTACCAATACCTAATTGATGATGGCATTGGCTGCTACATTTGCTAGAGAAAAGATGTTTTTCATATATAGATTCGTGTGGAGCCTAGAATCCATATTAGAGCCTTCATGTAATCATGTAACTGTGAGCTTACTAAATTTCTATGCAGAAACTCTTGGTTATGGTTTTTGTATGTATTTTGACCAATCTGCAGATTGTAGTTATGGTTCTTTCACTTGGGTTATAACTCATAACTAAAATCCTTAATGATGGTTCAATCCATTTCACTGCTTATAACCTCCCTTCAAAGCCAATAATGCATATTGTTAGTACAGTTTGCAGTTGGAGATCTTTAGCATATTCTTTTTATAAGGATGATATATCTCTGTTAAATAGCACTAGTTCGACTCTTGTCTCTTTAAATTTTTAAATAAAAAAAAAACTCGACCTGCGGGGGGGAAGAATCCCCCCGGGCATTTGCTTAAGAAGAAGGTCTTCTCACGCAGACCGAGAAAACCCCCGAACCCCTGCTCCACCCTTACACAGCGGCACCAACGCCCGACCTTTGTGAGACGACCGGCGGATCCTTTGGATCAACGCCCTGGCGGGTCCTTAGACCTGTGCTTTGGTGTGGTAGCAGGCGAGGGGATTTTTTTCCCCCAAACATGAAATTCGCTCCCACTGGGAGTCGAACCCAGGACCTGGGGGGTGCTACTGAGGCGCTCTAACCGCTAGGCTAGAGGCCCTTTCGCAATTTTTTTTTAAATAAACATTTTAATGTTTTTGACATTGTTTTGTTTGGCTGACCTTTTGTGTATATTTTATCAGACAGTTATCATAAGCAAAATGCAAAAACTTACCAAGGAAGGGTTGCAAAGGACTGACAAACGAATCAGTCTCATGAACGAAATATTAGCTGCTATGGATACAGTCAAGTATGCTTACATTTACTTGCGTTTTCATTAGTATTAATACTTGTATTTTGGTATAAATAATCCAAACGTTTTCTTGGTTAGATGTTATGCATGGGAGCAAAGTTTCCAGTCAAAGGTGCAGGACATCCGTGATGATGAACTTTCCTGGTTCCGCAGGGCTCAGTTGCTTGCTGCAGTATGTTTCTTTTTGTAGTTGCATAAGGTTTTGTTGATAAGTTGTCTTTCACTTGTGCCAAGTTCCATTGTTCAATGTATGTCTTTTTTTTTGTTTCACGTTGTTAATCATGTGCCAGTGACTTATTTGTCTTGCCATATGAGAATTGGAGTTGCGTGCTATACAGCCAACTGTATTGGTGCTTCCTGTTCCTATGGGGTTTGTTTACATCAGTACAGTTACTTAAAATCAAAATAGAACTGGGAGTTTTTACACTCATTTTTCTTTGGCCATGATCATTTTCTTACTTTTCCTTGCTTGTTGCAGCTGAATAGCTTTATCCTCAACAGTATCCCGGTCATTGTCACTGTGGTTTCATTTGGTGTATACTCTCTACTGGGAGGTGACTTGACACCAGCAAAGGCGTTTACCTCGCTTTCACTATTTGCAGTGCTAAGGTTCCCACTTTTTATGCTGCCAAATCTGATAACTCAGGTGTGCAAAAAGCTGTAAATCACATCTTTCAGAAGTTTTTTTTTGTAAAGATACTCGCAAGTTAAGAAGCATCTCAATTCCTTGAACATATATATAATTAGATTGGTCATTATTGTGTCCCTTAAATTACATTTGTCTTTGGCGGACAAAAATAGATAAATGGTTTGGTTATAATTTTTATTGCAAATCAATGATGGCTTGACATGGTTTGCTGTTTTTTCCTCAGCAATTCTTTCATTTGACACTCATGGTTGCCTTAATGCTGTTGTTTTTCATTAATATTCAACAGGTTGTTAATTGTAAGGTGTCATTGAAACGTTTGGAAGATCTCCTCTTGGCTGAAGACAGAATACTTCTGCCAAATCCACCTATTGATCCTGAGCTTCCAGCCATTTCTATCAAGAATGGATATTTTTCATGGGAATCACAGGTACATTCATGTTTCGAATATTTTTATTTACCTAGCAGTGGCATTTATTCTAGTTTCACTCTTGCACCTGCTACTCTTAACATCCATTGGTATTTTAACACTTATCTTCTTTTTTTGGAGAACAATGGCGGGCTTACGCCGGCCTGAACCCTGAACTAACACTTATCTTCTGATTCTGTGGCCCAGATATTGAAAATTTTTTTAGCACAACTTGACAATGGAATAGAGTAGTCGTAGGCTAGCATGCGTCATGAATGGAATGGCATGTGCAAAAGAGAGTAACTAATTACTACTCAGTTGAAGAGTGAATGTCATCTTAAGATGTCTTTCTAGTTTATGATGAATTGGTGGCAAGTTTCAGGGTGCTATTCCCATCAGCTCCCATATCAAGAAGTTTTCATTTTGCACACATAATTTTGTACTTCTGTTAACACCACAATTATCCCTCTTCTTTTAAGATGTTGCTTGAAACTAATTTTTCAAATATTGGCAGGCTGAGAGACCAACTTTGTCAAATGTCAATCTGGATGTACCTGTTGGCAGTTTAGTTGCAATAGTGGGAAGCACCGGGGAGGGGAAGACTTCTCTTATTTCTGCAATGCTTGGTGAAATACCACCAGTGTCAGGATCAGATACCTCGGTGGTCATTCGTGGATCGGTGGCTTATGTTCCTCAAGTTTCATGGATCTTCAATGCTACTGTGAGATACAATGTCTTTATTGCTGTTGTTGTTCTAAATTGAACCCTATATGACTTCTACACAGATATAATTGTGACCTCCTCTACAGGTCCGGGACAACATATTGTTTGGGTCTCCGTTCCAATCTCCACGTTACGAGAAAGCAATAGACACCACTTCACTACGGCATGACCTTGACCTACTCCCAGTAAGTTCAAACTATGTCCAGTTTTCGAGATCACTGTGTATGGAAGTTTTGGAAAATCGTAGCTTTCTTTTGATGAAGTCATCTTGCTGGAGAATATGTTTCTCCATTTGGCCTCTTGCATTCCAATTGTGTGTATATATATTTTTTATATTGCTACATTCTGTTGTATTCCTTTTACCTACAAACTCACAAAGAATGGATCTTCTTATGCTTGTTTTCAGGGTGGTGATCTCACAGAGATTGGGGAAAGAGGAGTTAATATTAGTGGGGGGCAAAAGCAAAGAGTTTCAATGGCAAGAGCTGTTTATTCTGATTCAGATGTGTACATATTTGATGATCCACTGAGTGCATTAGATGCCCATGTTGGTCGACAGGTGCATTCATCTTGCTACCATTGCACATCATGCTTTCTATTTTATGATCTCCCCACCTACTCACAAACTGAGCCATTGACAGTTGGTAACTTGGTAATGGTGCCTCTTTGGTAGATATGAGTCATCCTTTTGTCCAGATTCCTTAATACCTAGGAGGCAAATAGACTGGTCTGGGCAGTGTACTGGGATAAACATTGGCATTCCTTTTCTTGAAATACTGCAAGACATGTACATTGACACAGGCATATTTGTGCAAAATATAACTTAATTTCAGCAAATATCCAAGATATAACAAGGTGGCAATAGATAATAATATATAATAGATACACACTATTCATGTAGTTACTTGGAACTCATACTTCATACAACTAAACTCAGACTTGTCAAGTACAAAATAAGGAAAATGTTGCACAACTTGTCCAAATGTATTCCAGATTCTGGAGCCTATGTCATTGTTTCGGCATGTGTCAGAGCCATCTTTCTGGTGGTTGTGTAGATATTCCTCCAAGGCTCTTCCTGCTTAGTATTAATCCTACTATACATACAGCGTATGGAAACCAGTTTTGTGTGTGTGTGTGTGTGTGTTGAAGAGAGCGCTATGAAATTTTCTGTTATCAACGTCTTATTGTTATATAGGTTTTTCCTGAGCCTGTTTACTGCAGAAGTGCAGATATGCACAGCCTGCTGCATGTGGTACAGTTATGTGGATTCCATAGCGTTGCACCACTTATCACTGTTACATCTATTTGTTGTGAACTTGTGATCAAACTAATGCTGTGGATGTTCCATGTGGTGCCTCTTTGGTAGATATGAGGAGTCATCCTTTTGTCCAGATTCCTTAATACCTAGGAGGCAAATAGACTGGTCTGGGCAGTGTACTGGGATAAACATTGGCATTCCTTTTCTTGAAATACTGCAAGACATCTATTTGTTATGAACTTGTGATCAAACTAATGCTGTGGATGTTCCATGTGGCACACCATATAGTAATCATATGGGCAAGTCTTCATATATATATATATATATATATATATATATATATATATATATATATATATATATATATACATATACATATACATATACATATAGGAAAATTACATAAGGCACCTGGGTGCCTAGGCACCCACATCAAGAACCATCCAATACACGTGTATGATTGATAACTTTTTTGAGTTTGGGTATGAAAATATTTTATACCCTCGATATATTTATGGTAAGTAAGTTTTGAACTACTTTTGAGTTCAATGCGACCACAGTGAGTATATACCATAAAAATAGTTCAAACTAATTAAACTGAAGTTGAATTTAATTTTTTTTGGAGTTTAACATCTCAAATATATTTTTTTATGGGTATATGAAGATACCCACATCAAATGTTGCGAATCTCAAAGCAAATCAACGGGTATTGATATGGGTGCCTAGGCACCTGGGTGCATGAAACACTCGTCCTATACATATACATATACATATACATATACATATACATATACATATACATATACATATACATATACATATACATATACATAGTATAAATAACAGGGGCAGCATGGTGCCCAGGCTCCATAAGTAAGACTTTCCATCTATGAGTGAGATTTTCTATCCATGATTAAGATTTTTCATCCATGTTAATGACTTCCTTTCCATACTATTGTACGAGCACGCATCTAAAAGCAATCCAAAGATAAAAAGGCTTGGTGCCCGGGCACCATGGTGCCACACACACACACATATATTGTGCTCCGTGAAAAGTGACTGCAGTTTTAGCTTTCTTCTGTTCGAAATTGTTTCAGTTCAAGATTGTTTTATACTTACGGATTTTGTGTTCCTTTCCTAAGTTGCTTATTGTACTAGTACTGCTACATAATCTTATTATTGATGCCCTAAGTACATGTGCAGGTATTTGACAAATGTATCAAAGAAGAACTACGACACAAAACCCGGGTCCTTGTTACCAATCAGCTGCATTTTCTGCCATATGTGGATAAAATACTGCTAATCCATGATGGTATAATAAAAGAGGAGGGTACCTTTGATGAACTTACCAACACTGGGGAACTCTTCAAGAAGCTCATGGAAAATGCTGGAAAGATGGAGGAACAAATAGAAGAGAAACAGGACGAAAGCAAATCACAGGACAACATAAAACACACTGAAAATGGGGACAGTGTAATAGCTGATGGTGGTCTGCAGAGGAGCCAGGATAGTTCCAGTAAAACAAAACAGGGAAAATCTGTTCTTATTAAGCAAGAGGAACGGGAAACCGGAGTTGTCAGTGCGAAGGTCCTTTCACGGTAAAAGATAATACTGTGTGATATCATATTAATGTATAATACATAATAGAAGAAAGATAAAAAGAATAAAAGATGAGAACAAAATGGACTGATTGTTTGACACATTTATCTCTATTAGCGTTCTCTATGTTACCTGAAGCTCCAGTCTGTGTGCTGCTTAATGTTTCTTCATCCATATATGGATTTCAATTTGATTTGTTGTGGCGTTAAATATGCTATAAGACATGCTTATAGATCATGATGCCCTAGAATATATGTTCACTTACTACCTTTATCTTGCAGCTACAAAAATTCATTGGGAGGGATGTGGGTGGTGATCATTCTCTTCTTTTGCTATGCACTGAC
This sequence comes from Dendrocalamus sinicus, assembly GCA_036346575.1. Classification (NCBI taxonomy): domain Eukaryota; kingdom Viridiplantae; phylum Streptophyta; class Magnoliopsida; order Poales; family Poaceae; genus Dendrocalamus; species Dendrocalamus sinicus. The sequence continues at coordinate 4,019,263 of CM070652.1, forward strand.
TGAAGTTCTTCGCATTTCAAGTAGCACATGGTTGAGCATTTGGACTGATCAGGGTTCTCTGAAAATCCATGGCCCTGGTTACTACAATTTAATATATGGCATTCTATCTTTTGGGCAGGTACTTATACCCATTGTTTTCTTGTTTTATGTTTTGCTCTCGTTGTTTTTTTGTCTGATTGATCACGTGCGAGCCGACAAAGTGACAATTTTTTGGTTTAGGTTCTAGTCACTCTCACAAATTCTTACTGGCTGATCATATCAAGTCTTCGAGCAGCCAAGAGATTGCATGATGCCATGCTCCGGTCTATATTAAGAGCTCCCATGGTATTTTTTCACACCAATCCACTTGGACGGATCATCAACAGATTTTCAAAGGATTTGGGTGACATTGACCGGAATGTTGCTGTCTTTGTCAATATGTTTATGGCACAAATAGCTCAGTTGCTCTCAACATTTGTTCTCATCGGCATTGTCAGCACTATGTCCCTTTGGGCTATCATGCCACTTCTGATTTTATTTTATGCAGCCTACCTATATTACCAGGTAATTTAATGCCAGCTGACTTTTAAACAATTATGATTTTATTGTTAGTTTTAGCTTCTTGACACTTTATACCTCTGTTTTCTCAGACAACGTCACGCGAGGTAAAGCGCCTGGATTCCATTACTAGGTCTCCTGTATATGCTCAATTTGCAGAGGCATTGAATGGTCTGTCCACAATCCGTGCCTACAAAGCCTATGATAGAATGGCAAACATCAATGGGAAATCAATGGACAACAACATCAGGTTCACACTTGTGAACATGAGTTCAAATAGATGGCTAGCCATCCGTCTGGAAACATTGGGTGGAATCATGATATGGTTCACGGCAACATTTGCTGTCATGCAAAACCAACAAGCAGAAAATCAGAAGGCCTTTGCGTCCACAATGGGTCTTCTTCTTACTTATGCTCTCAATATCACCAATTTGCTCACGGCTGTACTTCGTCTTGCTAGTCTCGCTGAAAATAGTTTAAATGCTGTTGAGCGTGTGGGAACATACATTGAGCTACCTTCTGAGGCTCCTCCTGTCATTGAGGATAATAGGCCACCTCCTGGTTGGCCATCATCTGGTGTCATAAAGTTTGAAGATGTTGTGCTTCGTTACCGACCAGAACTTCCTCCTGTTCTTCATGGCATATCTTTCATTATTAATGGAAGTGAGAAGGTAGGAATAGTTGGTAGAACAGGTGCTGGTAAATCTAGCATGCTTAATGCTTTGTTCCGTATTGTGGAACTGGAACGAGGAAGAATATTGATTGATGATTGTGAAACTTCTAAGTTTGGAATTTGGGACCTGCGGAAAGTTTTAGGAATAATACCACAGGCACCAGTCCTATTTTCAGGTTTGTTATTAAAAACACATGAGATCTTCATATTTGCTTTATGTAAATTAGTATAATAGTATTGTAAAAAAAAATCCAAATATGTGCTTAGCTTGTTCTTCAGATGACTTCAATTATTTAGTGCAATAAATGATTTATGTATGGTTTCCAGGTTCTGTTCGATTTAATCTGGATCCTTTTAATGAGCACAACGATGCGGATCTCTGGGAGGCTCTTGAAAGGGCTCATCTAAAAGATGTCATAAGGAGGAATGCTCTAGGGCTAGATGCTGAGGTATGCAGCATGTTTGCCTTTTATCTCATATCGTTAATTTATTATTGGTTGTCTGTTTCTTTTGACAATTTATGCTTGTAAAAATTTGCCAGTTTTTAATGTTAGTCTAAGGCTCGTTCGTATTGGCTTCTGCTTCTGGATTCTGTTTGGAGAAGCCAAAAGACAATATGAACACCTGGCTTCTCGAAGCGGTTTCTTTATTCCTCTCACTCTCGTCCCACTCTGGAGATAAGGCAGAGGTCACGGGAGCATCACACATCCCACTTCTCTCGCTCCCATCTCACGCACACATCTCTCCCTCACTTTCCCCACCGCATGCGTCCTCCTTCTAAAAACCACTTCTTTCAGCCACTACTATTTATTTTTATCCAAAAACCATCTGTCGCAGCCAATACGAAAGCCCCCTAACTGATTCACATGGAACTGGTTAGCATCTGGCACTCTGTTTATAATATTAGAAAGGGGTTGCTAAACAATAGGCTATTGCCATTTTGGTCCTGTAGAATGTAATGCTGAATAAACATTTAAACTACAGATTTTGGGTCCTTTTTTACTTATATTAGTTACCGTGTTGTTCTTTTAAAAATGAGCAATATGCAAAATTTTCACTGAACTTCGTTTTGTTAAAAACTCACAGGTGTCTGAGGCTGGTGAAAATTTTAGTGTTGGACAGCGGCAGCTGCTAAGTTTAGCTCGTGCATTGCTGCGAAGGGCAAAGATACTCGTTCTTGATGAGGCAACAGCAGCCGTTGATGTTCGAACTGATGCTCTTATACAGAAGACAATCAGAGAAGAATTCAAGAGTTGTACAATGCTCATAATCGCTCACCGTTTGAACACCGTCATTGACTGTGACAGGTTGCTTATTCTAAGTGCTGGGCAGGTGTGATTTTGAATAGAGCTTTGTTCTTTCATTCTTGTGCTTGCTTCTCATTTGACTAGTACATTAATAATCTCCTGCTAATATTTGTACGTTAGTATTTTCATGTCATGTGCTGATTAGTGTAATTTTCCAAGTAACGATGGAAAGCTTGTTGTTTGTCTCTTTTGGATGATAAAGTATTAAGCCATTTTGATGTTACTTTCCTGCCTCCCGGAAACTTAATTTGCAAAATCTTCCAAATGAAAATAAATTTTGACCATGGTGAGATGAAGTCCTCATGGCTAAATTAGCATATTATCATTTGCAATCTGTATATGACGACTGTTTTGTAGTTGGTTATATAATTCTACTGTTTTATTTCATATTTTACTAGTCTTATATTTGTGCTGTACGAGCATTGAACACATACCCCAGATAATCAAGTGGTATTTTTAACCAGTGAGATTGATGTCTGGAAATAGGTTCTTTCATTCCAATAATATTCCACCTAAATGAGCTTACACTTCACTCTTTTGTGTCTTTTCATATTCTATCATACATGGTTTATGCTACCTGTCCCAACTCCCAACTGCACAATTGTTGGAACCTCAATTATATAATAATGTTTTGTTTCAGGTTTTGGAATTTGACACCCCTGAGAATCTTCTGAGCAATGAACAGAGTGCTTTCGCCAAGATGGTTCAGAGTACAGGACCTAGCAATGCAGAATATCTCAAGGTAATTTGCATTTAATACCATATTTATTTTGATTATCTTGCAATGTGTACTTCTGCGTAGAACAGCGTTGATAATGACTGTTGTCATTAGCTTGGGACTACTACATGGCTACACATAATCCATGATACACTTTTTTTTTTTCTCGAGTCTATATATTTGTCTTCCTTTCAGTGAAAACATTGATATGTATTCTGATTCAATTTTTTTGTGACCGAAATTGAACAGTCTCTTGTATTTGGGGATGGTGAGGAGAGGTTGAGAAAGGAAGAAAGCAAGATGCAAGATATTCAGAGGAAGTGGGTTGCATCTAACCGATGGGCTGTTGCTGCCCAGTTTGCACTTGCTGCTAGCCTTGCGTCATCACATAGTGACCTTCTTGCATTGGAGGCTGCTGAGGGAAACAACATCCTCAGGAAAACAAAGGATGCAGTAATCACTCTGCAGAACGTACTTGAAGGGAAGCACAACACTGAAATTGACGAATCACTCACTCAGTATAATGTTCCACCTGATAGGTGGTGGTCATCACTTTACAAAGTCATCGAAGGTAGAGATATTGCTGTAGTTTCACTTTTCTGACAACCTTCTGACCTTTCTCTTTCAGTAATGCGAAGTAGTATATAATGTGCAATAAAAGTTTTCTACACTGATCCTAGCACGCTAGTCCTTTGCTAATGCTAAAAAGTTCATCTAAGATAATGTTAGGTGGAAGATAAGGATATGATCCCTTGCATCTGTATCCAAATCCATAGTTTTACTAAAATATACCCTTGAACTGCCATTGCCAGGCCAGGTTCTTTTCGGTATTCAGCTGTATCCCTACTGATCTGACCTTTTGATCAAATTTGTATATGTTGCTTTCAGGCCTCGCCATGATGAGCAGATTGGGTCGCAACCGTCTACAGCAACCTAGTTATAATTTTGAAAACAACGGCTCTATTGACTGGGACCAAATTTAGATGTAGAATTCTGGAGTGCAGCATTACTGTTCCCTGAAGTCCAGTTGTGGAGTAGGTTGGAGACGCAGTTATTTCCATCAGTGTATTGACGTGCATCCATCAGTAGTTTCTCCGTCTTGACGCCTTTAAAGGTGAATAACAAGGGGATTTTGCAACCTGACGATTGTCGCACTGTCGTCTGCAAGGGTTATATTTCTTGTGCACAATAATCCCAGTATCAGTGTATCTGAAATTTTGATAATTTGTGCCAATCCAAGTATTTCCTTTAATGTGGATCTCTAATATCCGGTGATCATGTGGAGTTGTGCTCTGTATGTTGCTTTCCTGCTGCACGGTACCTCGGGAGCACTCCTCCAAGGTTCCAATCCAATTGCGTGATGCATGCTACCTACTCATTGTAAGCGCCCGTGCAAGTTTCCTTTTTTGCTTGAGTGGAGTGTGGGACGCGGCGGCGTCGCACGGTTACGGCAATCGTGTCCCGCCCATGGTGGAGTGGGGCCTTCCCAGCAGGGTTGGAGCCACACCTGGGATAAGAATAGATTTTAGCGTAAAATATAAAAAAATATTTAATGTACAGTCTAAATAAATTTAATCTAATCTAGGTAATATTTTTATGGTTCAGCTCAAATAGTCTTAGATCATTCTACCACTGAATCCGAAACGTAATCAAATTTTGTCTTCGTCACTACTTCACGGGGCACGCCGTGGCCTCCCGTCCGGAGCCCCGCGGAGTTGTGCTGGCCGACGCGGCTGAGCCACATGCCCGGCTGCCATGCCAAGCAGGCACGGCGGTATGGCAACGCCCTTCATGGCGCGGCGCCGTACGCTGGTCCAGCGCGTGCGTCCCGCTGAAACAGACGTAGGTCTCGTCGAGGAGGCAGGCGTCGGCTGGTGTGGACGCGTGGTGCCGCGCACCGCCGTGAAGTCGGCGCTAAACACAGGCGCGGCGTTCAGGCATGCGCCGAGCCCGAGCCTGACTATCGTACGCTACGTGCTGGTGCTAATATGGCTTCCTTTTCCTTCCTGCCTGCAAGGAGAGGGGTTCGGTGCTCGAAAGCCATCGACTGTTGCTTCCGACGCAAACCTTCATAGCTCGTTCTGCACTCTGAAGTCTGCACTATCTATCGTTAGAGACTAGAGATACACAAAAGAACAGTGCTGCTTTTCTTTATTGGACTGATCCATCAATCGAGCGGGAGGTATGATGACCATGATGATTGCAAACGGAAACAATAGTTGGACTCGGTTCTGCTGCAGCCTAATCTACCAGCTCACCACGATTACGATGAATGGGCATGGAACAGGGGCACCAAAACTGACAAGAGACCCAACAGAGACAAAAGGACGCTGTGTGTGTATCTGCTTCAGTCGAACTGTTCCCATTGGGTTGTGGCTGGTGCGTCGAACGTCTCCCATTTCGTCGTCACGACGACCGCTTGCAACCGCGCGTTCGAGACCTTGAGCACGTCTAGCGTTTCCACGCATTTCTGCACCCTCTTTGCCTGCAAAAGTCACAATCCCTTCTGATGTAAGAGGCATAGACTCATTTGTAAGCATATCGTTTTCAGAAATACAAAACAGCTTATTTTCTAAGAAATTGAGCTACACTGTACCACTCATGCCTGCACCAACATTATACGGATAAACTTTAGAACGAATTTGTTTGTCAGCACGTCATCATTTCGAAACAAAAAGACCTTTTCCATTCTAATCTTTGAGGTGGCATGAAGAAATCATCACAGATAATGATAAAAGTCTTCGCACTTTTTCCTCTAATCAACAGTACCCAGGAGGCCGGGGCTTTTGGTCTCTTCTGTCTTCTGGCCTAATCAACAATCGTTGCATCTTCATGCCGATCTACCTTTCTTGCCATCTACTCCTCATACAGCAACATCGTCGGCAAGCAAATTCACTCGAGAGTAAAAAGAGTTGCTTAAAGGGTCTGCTGAAACTGCGAGTCTGCGAGGTTGAAAGCAAAGAACAATCTAGCATCAACTAGCTGGCATGAAAGGGCCTCACCTAACATTTTCAGCAGGGAAAAGGTTGCAGATGGAATTCTTTTGCCTGGACCATGTGTTTTCCAGAAAGAAGCTAATGAGCTTGTGACGGTTTTGGGGGGCATGTAGGACACTCACCCACCGATGATAGGTGCCAGACAGCTACAGTTCCTTCTCATGAACACTTGTACCGCTTGTCATGGCACTGCTTGCTAATCGCGTAAACCGATAGCCCGAGACCACTCAAAAGGCAAGATATTTCAGATTGATATCATACTACTGTACCAGAACCAATAGAGCAATGCCCCTAAAACTGATCCCCATGCTCATGCTAGCCTCTCTGCGATGAATGTAGGTTGTACCTGAATGTTCTTCTGCGACGACGAGTCCCCTTCAGCAGGTATGCTCTCCAGCTTCACCACCATCCGCATCAGCAGCTCGATCAGCGTCGTGATCTGCACCTCGGCCACTTTATTCCCACCGGAGATCGATTTCTCGATGCTTGTTGCCTAGGACAAGAAAAGGAAACATTTAGTCTAATCAGCGTCAGAATCACATCATCGAAGAAGCAGCAGAACTAAAGCCGAGGGAGGCATCTCTCTGCCTTGGGCAGCAATGATGGAAGTACCCTGCCCTGCAGGGCTACAGGAGCACATCCTTGTAAGGGATTGAATTTCTGTCCCTGTTGGTATGGATGGTTATACTAAATGGATGAACTCGGGGACCATATGGAAATTTCACCGCTACTACATGATCGCATCGACAGCCACGCAACATCAATTGTTCACTTAATTCCTTGGACAGATTATTCAACTCACCATTCAATGCACCATTCCCCTTCCCATGCTCGCCTGTCTGAAGCAGCACGGATTGAGGCCATAACTTCACCCTAAAACTATCGAGCCTTCTCTTTTTATGCACTAGCTAAAATCTAAATAAACTGATAATTATGTTCTTTCCAGTGTTGAGCAACCTATCTGACGACCCATGTCAAGACCTCATTTTTGGCTAATCACGGACAGTTCTAGCAGACTAACACAAGTCATTGGTGAGAGAAACAGTGTGCATACCTGATCGGCGAGCTTGTCAACCTCCAAAGCAATGGCGCCGATGGCGCGGTTGGCGCTCTCGATCTTGGCGTTCTTCTGCCGCTCGATGTATCTCCTCTCCAGGCTGGTCGGGTCCTCGGCCAGGACGAGCTTGGACTTGTTCTTGACGCCGCAGACGTCGAGGTAGTCCGAGTTGCTCCGTTCTCTGCCTTTGTACGTCAGCTTCTGGTCCGCCGGCTGCAGCCCGGTCCTCACCGCAAGCAGCTTCTTAAGCTCGCCTGCAACCACACCAATTGCTGTACAATTAGCCCAACAAAGGGCAGCTGATTATTCTCCTGCAACTGCAATTCTTCCAGATTCTTGAAAGATGGAGTCACTTGCGGCGAATGATGGATCATGCCATTGCCCACCCACCAACATTTAACTGCTTATTAACGCGTGCCATTAGTACTCTGACACTGCTCTGTACTTTCGCTTTGCTGGTGATGTTTGACGCTGACAAGGATTTTTTAGTGCCACTTGGGGACCAGATCTCAGTTACCAGGTCGACCATTTTATGATTGAACATAAAAGAATTCTGAACCACATAAGAATATTGCGATTTCTGCCCGCAGCATTTTCTTCGGCTATATTGTCCAATCTATTTTTCTAGTCTCCTTTTCTCATCGCAAAGGAGTAGAAATTTTATCGCGACTTAAGCCACATCCATTTTCCAAACCTCTCCATGATACAATAAAAGGACAACACCCATGGGTAATGGGCTCAACGAAAGACGAGATGAGCCTAACATATTTTTTCTATTTTTATTTTTTAAATTTAATTATATCAAATAAATCATTTTTAGATATAGTATAATTTTAACCAACTACAATATAATTTTAACCATAAATTATTATTATTTTTAGCTCATCCAAGCGAGGCCTAAAAGAACATGGGGCGCATACCATACCACTCCCCATAGCGATCTCTCTGCAGGACAGGAGACGATAGATAGCACAGAATGCTGGAAACGAAGCAGTCGGCAACTTGTAGCTGAAGGTGTCGGTGCGACGGGACAAACGAGTCAAACGTGCCCCCGTGTCATGGCTCTGGGCTCCTCCTGACCGTCCGATATGGCCGCCGTCCACGTGGACCCATCCTGCGCCAGGATTCCCCGCATCTAGCACTCGCCTCTGCCTTGTCGGGGAAAGACGGCAGTGCTCTCGGCAAAGGGAGAGCCAAGGAAGCCTGCAGGCTTCACTGATTGACTGGCTAATTGCTTAGCTAGCAGCGTAATCTCCAACCATCCGCACTTGCATTGCATTGACGCGGCCAATGCCGGGATTTCACGGAAGGAGCCGTAGTACGTTTTGGGAATTGAAGTTTAAGTTCGTTTTATTTGGCTCCTATGCACGGATTTGGAAGTTGAATTCTTGAAATGGGATTTTGTTAAATATTATCCGGATATTTTCTTCTTAACTATTATTTAGATTTATGATTATTGGATTAAAGATCCAATGACCATAAATTCTTCTCCTTGAAAAAAATATTTTCACTTCAAAAATAAGGTCTTTTTTATCTCTAATTTAAGCATCACAAATTTAGATAATAGTTAAAAAAACATTCAAATGATAGCTAGACATAAGACATTCCCTTGAAATGCTTGATTCTTCGGCCATATTTCAGGAGAAGTGGTGGATTTAAATCACCAACTGCGCGGGCGTTAAAAGCCGGCAGTGAAGGACACAAGGATTCGGAACCGGGGAATTTTTGCGCTTCACGAAACAAAATCTCACCACCTCACGGGCTCGTACGGATTATTCCCCGGATTTTGTTTCCTTCCTTTTAAATAAGAAACAATACAAAAAAGAAAAGAAATGAGGAAAGGGGGATGTCTCACTGCCCTAATATCGCGGCGGCATTAATTCCTCCACGCGGCACGGCCGGAGCTCATGGCCACTTTTTAAAGATGGTTTAAATCTCCCAAGTGCAAATTTTTTTATCTTAATTTATCCCGCTGTACAAGTCACGATTGTCAGCACGGATTTTTTTAAAGTCAAGGTCAAAACTTGCCCTTGAAATATATAGTGGATCGGGTTTTTTTTAAAAAAAAAACTTCTCTCGCCTACGTGATTTGATTAAGTTAAAATTTTATTTGGCACAATTAACCCAAAACAAAGTTGCTTTTTTTTTGCCCTTTACAGCTTACCTTTCGGGTTGTACTTTTACCCGCCCTTACGAGGAAGAAAAAGATGAGTACACGAAAATCTAACCAAAATTTCAGTTTCGTCTCCTCTATGGAAGAATCTCGAAGAAACAGTAACAACGCCAAGAAAAGGTTTAGGCCGCAATTAAGAACGGTCACTTAAGCTAACCCAAGAACAAGAAACACTCCAACAAAGGCTACAAGAAGAAGCACTCACCGAACGTGGCAATGGAGGAGACGGCGACCTCGTGCCTCGCGCTGCCGTACTTGACCCGCACCCTGATCTCCGGCGGCGGCGGCCTCGGCGGCACCCCTCCTCCTCCTCCTCCGAAGGCGGCGGCGCCCTCCTCCCTGGCCTGCACGATCATTCCGCTCGGCCGGACCTCCCACCCGGCCCTCTCCTCCCCCGCCGCCGCGGCCGCCGCCGCCTCCGACCATCCACTGCTCGACCCGCCGTCCGAGCTCGACCGGTGCATCACCGACGCCATGGAGCGACACGAGCAGCTTCTCTACGAGCACACAAGGGAAAAGAGAAGCTTCCGCGGGGTGGAAGGGACAATTAGTGTGGGTTTGGTGTAGTGCCGTGGTGTGGGTGGTGGTGGCGTGGGAGAGGGACGCACAGGGGAGGGCAGACTACGGCTACGGGCCGGGGAGAGGGGCACGGCACGAGACGAGTGGGACGCGCTTCTTCTCTTCTCCCTTTCCTCTTTGTCGGTTTCATATATAGAAGCACGGACCTTTGGGTCCTGTTCCAAACACTTAAAAGCTTCGCTTCTAGTTTCTACTTTTGACTGCAAGTATGCTATAATGGTTATTAGCTTTTTTAAATTAAAAAACAATAAAATTAAAAGTTAAAAATACCGCTATATGTTTTGGGATAATGCAAAGTAACAAGAGAGGGGGAAAAAAGCTAAAAAGACGAAATTAAAAAGTCGACGTGTTCCAAGAGGTTGAAGACTTTTAAACTGTTGGGAGTGGAACCTTGGTTTACCACGGATGCGCCCCCTACAGCACGAGAACATGTTGTATTTTCGAATTTTCTCTTGGGTCTGTGCGTTGGTTTCTGTAAAACCTTCTGGTTTTGTCATGGTCGTACCGAGAAGAATCCTTCTAGGCGCAGTGACGGACCTCAAACAAAAATGATCCGGATTTACCACTTCACCATATATATATAACGAACTATATAGTTTTTAAATAATATTATATTAAATAGTAATGTGTCAGGCAATTTCAGTATCAATAATTTAACATAATCGATCACAATATACGATTACAAAGAAATAGCAATCAAAATACTTACCAACATTAATAGCATTATTTGGTACATTCCTTTTTAGAAATCGTCTATAAATTTATCTACGGTTTCATTGAAAACTCAATTAGATGGTGCTATGCTCAACAGTTCAAGAATAATATAACAGAAAAATATACACAGATGTTTACTTATTTTACACTGTAATCAAATACTCTAGATAAATTCAAAGCTTGGTCCAATATGAGCATGTGGATCACAATCACAGATACTATAATTTTACCTTCAATTTGCAATAAACTAGGCCGATAATCCAAAAATCAAATCGAAAACCCTAAGTCTTAACCTATAATTTGACAAAATAAACAAAAAATCAGCATCAAAACACTAACTCATAAATTTAGCCCTTGTTCTTAAAACAAATTGGAAGAATTGAGAGAAATTTTAAGTAAAGCACATATAAATTGGGTGGGTCTAAGCCACCTTCGGCCGGCGAGGGCACGGGGCAATTGGAACCAGGGCCAGGAGACGTTGCGGTGAGATGGCAAGCAAAGGCGGTTGGCAGCGGCCGATTTCTCTAGTTCTCTGGTGGCCGGTTGCTGCATGGCTGGGTGCAGCCATCGGGTGTGGCATGCGTCTCCTGACTCCTGTGACCACGCAAGATGAACAGGTGTTGGGAAGGGCTGCCGCGCATTTGGTGCTTTGGTATCGACCAAATAGACTCATACAGTCTTGCCTCTCATGGGCAACGCTGGTTGTCTCGGTCTACTACAGTCCTCCTTCTTGGGCCGAGTGCTACCTCATGGGCCAGTGCAGGTCTATCTTCGTGTGGGCTGCTGCTAGCTGCCGGGTGGACTGAGTTTTCTTGATTATTTCCTTCTTCCGTTAAGGAATACTGCATACACATCTTGTTCCAATTTGAGAGAGTCAAGAATCTAACGGTGTAAGCTAGGTTAGAGAAATATCTAAGTAACATAGCCTAGTAGGCAGCAATGTTCAAAATCCAGTGAATCTAATGTCAACCATACAAGAATAAAATTTACTTATACAAAATGAATCACAAACATGTAATAGAAATGTAGCAAGAAAATAAACAAACAAAATTCATCTGACTGACCCCCGTCAATATGAAGCAGCCATGAGAATTTATTGACAAGTCCAATGTCGCCTACATAGGAATAAAATTTCCATATAAAAATCAGAGCACAAACATGCGGTAGGAATATAGCAACAAAATAAACAAACACAACTTAGGAACGGGGACATTAATCAGAAGGCAAGTTTTTAATAGCTAATATAATAAATTAAGCTTTAATGAATGGAATCTTGCTAGGAGGAGGAAAAGGAGGTAGGCACGACAGCGGCACAAGGAGCGTGTGGAGGTGTAGCGGGGAAGAGACCACGATGGTGTGTTGCAGGGAGGAGATCGTGGTGGTGCATTGTGTGGAGGAGAAGGCAGCGGTGACGGTGGCACAAGGAGGCATGGAGGCAGAGGCGCCACGGGGCAGGAGGGGGAGGTGGCAAAGGTAAGGAGGAAGCAAGAGCAAAGAAGAGGAGAGGGAGGCAGAAAGAGGCAGCGACAGCGCTACTGGCGGCACGCGGGGAGAGGAGGAGGTGAGGGGAGATGAGTGGCGGGCGTGTTGAGTGTGGGAGAGGAGTATGGGCACATTTTTTTTATCTAGCTAGGGCAACCATCTTGCTTAGCTGATCCTAACCATCTGATCCTATTTCGGCGGCTAACAAAAAAACGTGACGTGTCCACCCTGGCCTTCAGGGCTTTCTGCCTCCTTTTACCCGAGAGGATTGTAAAAAAATAGCTAAAACTAAAATCTAACCTAGTATCTATTCTTTACTTTTGAAAGCCAATTAGAAATTTCTTCCCCTGTTGTAAAGGTTTGCTTGACCCAAATCATACTTTAGCAAACACGAGGTGGCACTCCTTGAGAGATGATGAGGTTGGCGTTGCATCTTTGCTGGAGCACTCGGCAATGCCGCACCACTAACTACACCCGGGAGGCCTTGGCAGTAGCACGTCCCGGTGAGAGCTTAGAAACGACACTGCTTGGCTACGTGTGGGAGGGATTAGTGATGGTGCGTCCTACAAGAACTCAACGGCAGTGCATCTTGGTTTTTGGATTGCCCGCGCAGTTGTGTGCGCTGACGACGAAGGCTTCGTAACCATGAAAAGGTGCAGGCTTCGATAGTGGCCGGATCTTGACGGGAAGAAGACAATAGCAGCCAAATCTTTAGAGGGAGAAGCGACTCAGCATCAAAACAGGATGGATTTGGAGAGGGTAGCAGACGAGGTGGTAGGAGGGTGCGTGAGGTAGAGCGAGGTGTTGTGGTTAGGTGTTTGTTATGGTTAGGGTTAGCAAAAAAAGCTCGCGGCTCGCAAGCCACTTAATCGATTATAAGGAATGCACTACTTTATGCCAATGAAGGAAACTAGTCTAGCAGCAGCATGCTACCTGATTTTGGATTGGATGCCTTCTGTGTTGGGATAGTTGATTAGGTATGTGGTCAGTGATTGTTGGATGGTTCAAGTTATAATGGATGAAAATAAGAAAAAATATTTTCTGCTGTTACTTGAGCATGGATCATTAGGATTTACAGAGAACATGATGATAGTTTACAGATAAGCTTATCGGCTTATGTTCCAATACCAGTTTAACTTGAATTATGCTTGTATATATGGAGAGAACAACAATGGCAGTGGGGCTACTAAACTTCAGAAATGCAGCTAATGCTACAATACAAGTGAACATGAAGAACCTACATGAAAATGAAAAAAATAACACGATGTTGATGCTGTGAATAAGTATGTTTGGCATATTTTAAAGGGTTATGAGCAACAATATTTTAGTATGGTTAGTTGTGCTCTATGAAGTACATTCTCTATCATTTTTTTAAATGAAGTTACTGTTTTTTGCAGTTACCAGGCGAGGAGTTGGAGCAACATGTCTCCTCGGACATGCCTGATTTCTCAAGTGACAATGAAGATTCACATGTTTCCTTGGATTCTGCAAGCAATGATGAGGTAGCAGTCGTGGTGGAAGATGATGATGCCAAGTCTCCAAGTTCAAACAGAAGGGCACTGTAGTCTCTCCTACCAAGAAGAGTAGAGGAAAGTGTTTAGATTTGTCGTCGGTATGAGTCCGGACAGTAAACTTAGAAGCACCTCTGGTCGGATATGAAGACCGCCGCAAGTGCGAAGAGACGCAAGAATTGCACACAACCACCAAGGGAATTCAAGAGGAGTGTTTTAGGGTTGGCCTGGGGTTGGCTTGGGGTCCTCCTAGGGTCAGTCTTGCGTACTTGGCCCGGGGTCCTCCTAAGGTCAGTCTTGCGTACTTCACCCAGGGTCAGCTTACGAACTTGGCTCAGGGTAGACCTTCCATGGGCCCAAGGTAGCACAGGGACCCTCCAATGTTTGTGATTTTAGGGTAGACCTTAGGAAGAGTCTTAAAGTTGTGGACAACATAAGTTTAACTTATAATTTGTGGACTTCGAATAAAAATCTTGGCTATATGAGTTTGTTAGCGCATTACAATGATTCTAATCGGGCAATGCAATTCCATATTTTGAACTTTAGTGAGTTGGATCCTCCACACATCGGGATTATGATAGCTCAGGCAGTGTTTGAATACATAACCGCATGAAAAATAGAAGACAAGATTATAACAATTACTCTTGACAATGCTACCTTAAATGATGTTGGCGCTAGAAATTTGATAGCCAAGTTCATTGCTAGGGGTTCAGAAAACTTCATTCCTATATATTTTCATGTTCATTGTTGTTCTCATATAGTGAATTTGGTAGTGAATGATGGCATTGCACCATTGAAATATTTGATAAGCAAACCTAGGGAATTTGTTAAGTATATGAAGAAGTCTCCATCCTACATGTACAAAATGCTTAGAAATTTGTAGATTCATTGCTTTGGAAGTGGGAAAGGGCTTAAGTCTGGATGTGTCGACAAGGTATTTTCCTACTACTACTACTACTACTACTACTTGATTTCTAGGCAAGCTAATTGGTAAAATGGATGGAATGCTATCTAGTGTATCAATTACAACCGAACCTAATGAGCTGAGCTCGAGCTTCTAACCAAGCCAAGCCACCATTTCAGTTCGTTAGCCTAATGAGCTTTTCTAAGCCGCTACCCTTACGAGCTTTCTCGAGCCGAGCCAAGTTGGCTCAATATTCACCCCTAGTTGTAGTGATAGGCGGTGATGAATGGGTGGGCATTCATGGACGAGGAAGGAGGCTGCCACTGATGGGAAAGGAGAGAGGAGGAAGAAGGCAGGGGTGTTATGGTTTTAAATTATTTGTTATTGTATATCTCAAAGAATAAGCACTCTCGAGTAGCATTTCACGAAGAAAAAACTTTACAATAGCATATCGCAAAGTCGGTGACTTTAGAGTGGCATATATCTAAATAATCCATATTTTTAAGTTAAGTTGTTGGACCGGATGGCAATAGGAGGGTGAATGGTGCCAACTCAAAAATTTTCCCTAAGTATTCGAAATTCTATTATCAAACACCTACAAAGGTATAGAACATAGAATTCTCAACTAAAAATCAAACCAACTAGTTCAAGACAACAAAACTTGGAACCTAACCCTTCCCGGCGGTCTGACCTGCCTAGACGGTCTAATCGCTAGTATAAGGGCAGTCTGACCGCTGGTACAGTAAAAATCAGGGCAATAAATAGTAGTTTCAGCACGATTTCAAAAACAAAAAATGAGAGAATTTTTTATTCGTAGATATGATATGAAACTTTGCAAAAATCTACTCTATGATATCAAAAACCTATTTCAATAAACGATCATGAAAATTATAGTCAAAGTGGAGACCTTTTTTAGTTTGAAGGAAAGATGCATCGAAACCGAGCCAAAACCAAAATCAGTAAATACAATTTGCTCGTGGGTGGACAATGACCAAGATGGATTTAGATATGTTCCCACATGTTCTAGCAAGCAAAAACACAAAAGAAACCACATTAAAAACCCTTAGATCAAGAAATTACACTTTGATGCCAAATCAAGCAAGAACAGCTTTTCTTAATAAATTTGCTATCAAAATACTTAGATGTGTGAAGATAGATATCCAAAAGTTGTCTCTATCTCTTATACGTCCTTAGCACAGCAAGATCAAGAAAAGGAAAGAGAAAAGATCAACATCAACCAAATCAAAAGCAAATCAACCAAAACATGAGATAACCATGTAGCTGATCAAATATTGATGTATCGCTTACTTAAGGAGGTAAGTTTTACAGCCACTCCACCTTAGAGGACAAAGAGTACACGAGATACTCACTCTCAAACCCTAATCCTAAATCTAGAGAAGAGAGCACAAGAGATAAATTGTATGGTTAACCTCAAATGTTTCATCCCAACCCCCTTTTATAGGTGGCCAATCAGTCATCTACACCCCTTAATAGATCATATCCACTATTACAATGGGGAAACCCGTTAACCCCACACACTGGTTTTACTCTCACAAGTTCACTTATGCCGCTTTTCAAAGCATATAAGTATATATCCGCAAAACCCTTAGTCTTCATCCGTTTTGATCAAACCAGCTCCACCTTGATCTAAACTGCTCTCCAACGCATCGCCTATGCGCCACAGTTTTGATCAAAGATGGTTTCCGATATTTTGATCAATCTACCAAAATACCCTTCCTTGATCCAGTCATCACCAACCACTACAAGCAATCGTCATGCTTGCCACGTGTAAATGCACTACTAGCTTGCCACGCGTCACCAAGTCTATCTCGTCCCGGTTCCACCGAACCAGGGCTCACTTGGCCTGTGCAAGCCACATGGTGTCATCCCGTCGTTCGAACTCGCCTTCAACATTTCCCGCATTTCTCGTGCCCATGCTTGAACTCACCGTCTCACCCAGCATCCTTAATCATTTTGGGTCTCAACTCCTCTATGATACTAGGCCCGATTATCGCCATTGACCCTACATATCCAAAGACAAAGAAATCGTTTTCAGCCACAAGTTCTTTACAACTTGACCTACATTAGCAAAGACATGTATCATGCAATTTTAATCCAATGACCCAGGCCATCTTAACTCAATTTATGACTCAAAATCCTCAATTTCTGCCTAAAACCAATACAGACACAATACGATCTTTGCAAAATTATTTGACCACATCTTAGAACTTGTAATAGTTCATCACAACAGTATCATAGACCTTTTCAGAAGGTTCTTCATAAGCATTTCGTTAGCTCTTCCTAATTCCAAGTAGCGTTAGAGAACTACGAAAACCTTGCACTCCATTTTCTTCGTCAGGAACTAAGAACACTCATCGTGCGTGCTGGGCTCTATCACCCTGCATGCAAAATATCCTGGGCAAAAGTACATGCTCCAAAACTGAAACCAGTATCCAAGTGTTACAGATATGACTTGTCCCCATTCCCCAACCCAACCGCATCACCCACCCCTCGAAGCCATCCATGGCCTGCAACAGATTGAGCACGCATGCTAATTTCGAGGAAATAGAAACTCTGCACATGGCATGCCTCTGCTCTCCTCTTCCGCGACCCCAGCGCGCAGCAGCCGATCAGAGCACCACTCGGGCACGGGGTCAGAAAACCGAGGCACCGGGAAGATGGCGCTCGGCACGGCCAAAACCGAGGAAAACACTGTGCCGCGCGCGTCCGCTTGCTGTTCACCGCGCGCTGCACGCACGCACGTACGGCGGCAAGTGGCCAGGGGCGAGCAAAGCAAAGCAAGCTGTAGGCGGGCCGCGGGCGGGCGCATCGATCATCTGCTCCTGCCTTTTCCCCTCGCTTTTCTCCGCGCCAAGGTACCTCGCAAGAGAGGCCCGGGCACGCACAAGTGCGAAAAAAGGGCGAAAAGCTGCCTGGTGCATAAATGGCAGGTCGGCAGCGCTCTAATAGACTTCGGCTTGGAGCTGCGGAAGTTTGTTGTTAGCTTTAGATTAAAATTACACTGTAGCGATTCTTCATTTATAAAAAGAAGTATAGAAAAAATATAAAAAACTTTAGAAAAGATACCCACCTAAGTCTAGTAGGCATGTTAGGTCCGAAATAGGATATGTGTAATGACATAAGAGCCCCCGAGGGGAATACTTATGTGTAAGGGTACAACTGTACAAGCACTCTCCATGTGAATATATATATATATATATGTGGCATAGACCACGGGGGTAAGGCAGAAGCCATTCATTTACTCAACTCTTCACTACTACACTCTCTCTCGCTCTATTTGGTCTGTAATCACAACACCCATCATATCCTATAGACAATGCAAAGGAATAAAAGCAAAAATAAAAAGCAAAAATTAGAAGCTAATGTGTTCTAAATAGTTCCTAGTTTACTTAAATTGAAAGCTAAAAAAATCAGAAACTAAAGCCGTTTAAATCCAAATGCTGCTCATGATGCTCCCGCATCCATATTCTGGTAAGAATCTCTCCAAATGCTGCTCATGATGCTCGACTCCAAAGAGGCGTTGGCTCTGCTATTTTGAGATTCTGCTTCGGACTTCTAACTTCTTAATTTCGTCATTTTTATCTTTACCATTTTTTAAAATTTAATTATGCTGAAAAGTTACCAGCAGCTACAGTGTATTTTCAACCATTACAGTAAAAAAAGTTATAAATCTAAAATTTTAAATCTAAATAAACACCACGTCTATCGTGCTATATTGCTCACAGCATCATTACCAAGGACGATGTCGTACTTAGCGAATAAACTAGTACTCCTGTGTGGAGTGTGTACACTGTTTTTTGTCGCTCTAGACGAGTGTCTCGGAAGTCCTAACTGAAAAGAGGCTTTAGTTGCCGTGTTACCTATGCCGACAGCGTAACCTGAATCTGAAAGCGCTGCTATCCTGGAACAACGGGAAAAGTGTGACAGAAATACATGCGCCCGTGGAAGCAATGGCCTCACGTACGAGGAAATGCGCTTTCACAGCGCACACTTCATTTTACTTTACAATCTACGTGCGATCAGCCCTGCTCATTTCAATTTCTCCTTCTTAATTTTATTTTTATATTTTTGTACTTTTTTAAGTTTTTTCTCCTTATTTCTTTACATTGTTTATGATAATATAATTTTTCTAAAAATTTTAAATTTAATTATGTTAAAAAGTTACCAGCAAGGCAGCAACAATGTATTTTTAGGTATTACAGTGCAAAAAAGTTATAAGTTTTTAGACCCAAATGAGCATAATAAGGTAAAATTTTTTGAAAGCAATGTAATAAGGTAAATTAATCGCAAAAATGGGCCCTCGCATGTGATGGGAAAAGACAAGTCTACGGGTGGCCCACAGTTCAAAATTTTTTAGCTACCGGGATGATCACCGCACTAACCAGTAACCAATGTTTAATGATGCCAGCTTGCTTGCAACCTGAGGTACCATGCTTGTATACATTCGATTACACCGTCTGATTTAGCTCCCGCTATTATATGACTAGGTAGCTAGCGTTGGAAAAATGCGCTATATTTTATTTTTCAGATTTTAATAGAAGACAAATATCGTAAATAACTAGTGACGTATAAATTAGTACTAACAGTATGCAACATATTATAGTTCGAAATATATGCACATACAAAATTCAAACAAAATCGATCGGTCACACGAACAACTTACGGTTAGGCCTAATGAAGAACAGGAAGCAACGTAGACTCGATGCGGTGCAGAATATAGATGAAATACAAAGTGAGTGGTCGCTTGGATGTTTGCTGCCCAGAAACCTTATTGCCGCCCCCGTGCAGGTCTTCACGACAGCAACGGCTCGGAAATAGTGCTCCCTCCTTCACGGTACACGCTGGGAAGGAGAGTCAACGAGGTTCAAGTGGCGTAACACAATAATACAGGTTTGTAGAAAGAAGAAAACGAAATGGAGGGAGCAGTGATTCGAGGTCTTAAAAGTTTGTTGGAATAGGTTCATAACATCTTAGAGTGGATCTCTGCAAATTTTCACGTCATTTGGATCTACGGATCAAAAATTCTCTCGATTTTAGTTTTTAAAATCATGCTAAAAATACTATGCACCCTAATTTTACTATAGCAGCGAAAGTATCGCGATTACTGTAGCGGTAGTACCGCAATTTCAACTACGGTAGTTCCGTTTTTACTGCTTTTCTTGGGTTTTCAGTATCTCAATTTACTAATTTTTATGGTGATTTTTTATCCTTATTTTTATAGCACTATAGCTACTTAAGTGAATGATAGATAAAAATTTAAGAAAAATTTAGGAACACCGTTTACCCCAATATTGCCATATTCGATATTTTCAACTGAAAGGGACGTGACCATTGTTCGTACCTAGTGACAGAAAGCAGCATGTGTCGTTGTTCCCCAGGGCCAGGAGACCCACCCGCGCACGTAGGCACCAGCGAGAGCGCAGGACACGAGGTTGATTCAGCCGCACAGGCACCCCGTTCTTTTCCAGAAGGATGGTCTCGTGTGTGTGTGTTGGGCACGTCCCGAGGCGCGGGCCGCGCGCACGCCACCGTGCGTGGGGGACCCGGCCTACATGAGCTCTCCAGTTCCTGGGCTTCCTTGTCCTTGACGAGCCTTTCATTGGTCGGCCCCATAGATCGACTCGTGCACGCGAAAATGAAAGAAGAAACTGCTCACCCTGCCGGCCCATCCAATATATTGGGCCAGGCCGTGTGGTGCAACTCTACTAGGCTGCACTTGAGAGAGAGGCTAGAGTTGAGGTAACCGATGCCTTGTAGGATTTTATAGTGGCCTACAACTTTGATTTGGCGACGATTCCTGTGGGCCGGATCAGCAAACTGCCGGGCCATCTCCTCGTCGTGCACATCAAAGCTTATAACTTTTTTTACTATAGCTAGATTATTTTTTTACTGTAGTTAATGATGATTTATTTGGTATAATTAAATTTAAAAAACGCTTTGCATTGTACGTATCCTTTCAGATTATATTACCATTATCATCTTCCTCGTTGCTCTTGGTTGTCGGCGTTGACGCATTGCTCTGCCAGTTGTAACCTTCTCCTGGTCATGTTGTTGTCGGTGGTCGATCATTACCGTGTTGTCCAGTGAACATCGAATTGGCCACAGGTCTCTTCAGTCATTAACTGTTCTACAATTCCTTCTAACAGATCATTTTTAAAGCCTGCACTGCAAAATGCCGTAATCACATGCTTCAGGCTTCGGCGCGTACTCGCTCCCATTGCCGCAGGACCGCAGAAACTGCACAAGTCTACAGCTCTGCGCGTACTCTGTTTTTGTCGGTTTCACTCCCACGAGTGGAGCTCCATTACAACTTGCATCCCTGCACACTCACCGCCAATCTGCCATGTTCCTCATTGTCGGTTTGTAATGCGTGATTTTTTTTTGACAAGTTTTTGTTGGCTTTTCGCATGAAATTTTTAAACAATTCCGGTAGAATTCGAGAGGGACCCTAATCACTTGCTAAACGTGCATGTCACATAAGAAGAACAAAAGTCCTGGATTCCTGATGCAATAGCAAGGTCTAAACATCACACTACATGCCACAGCATTATATATGTTACAGCGTGCTGATCCGTAGTTCTCTTCGCCAAACACACAATGCACACAAAACCGACACCCAGAGGAAAGGATCAAACTAAGTAACCGAAGCAATTAAACGCAGACCACACTAATGATCCTCTTAATTAATTAATGGCCCTTTATAATTAAGCGGACCCCCACTAAGCCGGCTCATGGCGAGCCGAGCCGGACCTCCGACTCGCGGTGCGCGCCGCGCCTCGCGCGCATCACGTAGGCCACGGCGACCGCGACGCCCACGACCGCCACGCCCGCGACGCCGCAGGCCACGCCTGCGCCGACGGACACGGATCTGCGAGGCGGTGCCGCCGACGCGGTGGTGGTGCTTGCTGTGGTGGTGGCGGGGATCGCCGAGGTGGCCTCCGGCTTGGCGGGCATGGAGGCGTCGAGGGCCTCCGGAAGCTGGGCGGCCTCGGGCTTGGCGCCGAAGAAGGAGACCATCTCCGGCGTCGTGTCGGTATTCCCGTTGCCGAAGTCCTCCAGGCCGTGGGACTCCGATCCGACGGCGAATAGCGCCACGACGCAGAGCGCGACGAGCAGTAGGCGGCCAAGATCTCGCCGGCGGGACGCCATCGCTTCAGCCCCCGAGCTATCAATGGTTAGAAACAGATTAATTAGCAAACTGTTACGACAATCTTAAGCTGGTGACAGTCCCTCAATTGAAGCTAACGTGCAATTATACTACTGCATTTCTTTCCCCTTCCATGGAGATCTAGAGCCTCATATTGTGTGCATTTTGATTAATGTTGCGACCACATTCTTGAAATGTATACTCGGAGGATCATGCCAATTGATTCACTAAAACGATAGGCCAAAAGGAATTCAAAAGCGAAAGGATGCCTCCACCAATCAGATCTGAGTACCGTTAAAACCTGTTCCCTTTTTGCAACAAGGCATAAACAAACCAGTGCAATCCCAACTCCCAATTCCACAAAGCAAAAGTTCAAAGCCAAGATTTCCTTCCTTTGTGTGACACATACCTTTGCAGCTTAATGCGTGCGATGGAGAAAGCAAAGCACTTACGAGGAGTTCAGAGCACTGGAAGGCTCGTAGGAGCACGCCCTTATATATAGCGAAGATTCCTTGTAATCCTTTCCCCTCCTTGGCACGAGTTTATATGGGGAGAGATGCAATGTGTGTGTGTGAGAGGGGCTCGTGAGGATCTGTCAATCTATCCGCTGTACCATGTAGGGCTCATTGTTTTTGCGTGGTGGAGTGAGGGTGAAGCTAAAATTACCATGCCATGCTCGATGGGGAAAAGAAAACAGAGCGTGAAGAAGAGAGCCCAACCCCCACATTCGGTGGGCATGTGAACCTTTACTAACCTCTGTCGGCTTGCCTCGATCCGCTGCTACTTCTGCTATAATTCACCCGTGCCAAGACGCTGTACGGTACTTTTCACCTTGGGCCAGGTGCTTTTCGGCTTTTTTTAAATGTCTTTTGGGCTACGATTCAAACATAAATAAGACGGGTTTTCAAAACTATTTCTTCAGCTTCTTGAGTCTAAAATCGTGTATATCATCTACATTGATGTCTTTATTATTCACCATTATTTTATAAAATATAGATAAAAATTATTGGCTGCAACAAAAAAAAAAGGTTTGGCCTGCGTGAGATGAGAGAGAGAGAGCCTTTGGTTAATTAGCTCATGCGTCGTCTGCTGCTTCTTGACAGACCATCACGCTTTCTTGGCGTTTGCCCGTCCAATCACGAAACTCAATTCATTGTTGAGATCTACACATATGGAGCGATTCTGCCTTGTTTTTGCTTTGTTGGATCAACAAGGAAAGAAACAAAACTATGCTCTTTTTTTGTGAGTACTAATGTACTACCACACATAGAATGCACATGCATGGCTCCTGTAACGATTGTTTTAACCAGTCAAGATCTTGGAGCTGATGATGCCTAGGGATAGATAAGATTGATACTACGCGTTACTACTACTGCTAACTTCGCTTTTAGGTAACATCGGATCGGCATGGTTGAGGCAGGGAATCTAATGAGTGGTCTGGAGTCTGGTCCAGCAACTCGCAATAGTAGAAAATGGTGGCCTTGTCCAGATGGCATCGAGGCCATTGGCCGGGCACGCCTGCATGGGACTGACGATTAGTTGGCAACTTTTGTACACTCCTACCTAATCCAATAAAACCATAAAGGTTGTCATCAAATGATACGGATCAGGACAGGGTCTGTGGTAACTGTTACCACTACTGGTTAGGGTGATCAGGGGCGGATGCAACGGTGGGGCGGGGGGCTCGAGCCCCCCTATTGCTACCGAACCTTTGAAGTCTCCCCATAAATTTTTAGCTATGGATGTATGGTGTAGGAGGGGCATAGTGGAGTTATGTCGCTGTATCGCTTTTGTTTAGCCCCTTCTAAAATTTTTTCTGGATCCACTACTGAGGGTGATTGAATGGTCATTACTGTACTGGTAAGTGGTAATACTATCTTCACCACTGCAATAATCTACCCTGACTGACTGCACTGTTAGCCTTTGGGCATTTGGCGACGAGACAACACCTGTCTGTACGGGAATCTAGTTGAGAGGTAAGTAGCGTCAATTGGGTTGGTGGGTAGGACAGTTTTGTCCCGGCGTGTTTCTGACAGCGTTATGCTTTTTATGCATGTTAATGTCAGGTCTTCAGTCCTGTTCGTGTAATGTATGCAGGCTGGATGAACACGCATGCTGTAGAGCAGCCTGAATGCTTGTACTTCGTGTTCAGCCTTTTCTGGTTGTATCTATGCAGTGTAGCGCCCTTTTGAGCCCTTTTCACTTTTGCACTCTAATCTTCCCACTCCACACAGGCACACAGTAACTGTAATGGCCAATAGAGATAGACCACGACGCGCTTCACTGACAATTAACGGAAGGAAGAACACAACTTGTGCAGTCCACAAGACATACCGATGTCCGAGTTTCGACGAAACGAAAGACCCAGCTTGATGGTTTGGCTGCAATAGCAGTACGAACATACACCCGACCGTATGGTCAACATCCCGATGTGAAGAAGGCGTATACACAATTACACGTAGCTTTTGAACAAACGTTGGGACGAATCAAAACTAGGCATATACAGATTGACGCCGTCGAGTCGAGGACGCAGAAGTTCCCATCATCACGGATCAAGAACAGAGGAAGCTTAGCTAGCTCCGCGAGGAACGCGACGGACACAAGTCCGCAGCCTGCGCCACCAGGCCCACCACCATCTGGTGCGGCAACGTCCACGCGCGGCCATGGCGTACAGGCCAGCTGCTGCCCACCGGACCATGATTGTCCTGTCACCCGCCGTACGCAGTGATGAAGTCGAAGTCCGAATAAAAATAGAGGGTGAGTTCAACGAATTAAACTAAATCAATATAACCATAGGTTTTTATACTTTAGTTAAGTTGTGCTCTTATCGATTAAGAAAATACTACTTAAATTGCTTATGAAATAGTTACGCAAAGTCTGTTTCTCTAATATCGTAAATCTATGAACAAATACAATTATATAGGTATTGAAGTATTAAGTATACAACTAAATTACTAAGAGTATATGACTGCTTTCTATACTAAAAAGGAAAGAATGAAAAAAAAAGAAATCAAGATTCAAGAATATATACTGTATATGTGGTAGGTTAGAGCGGGCTCTGTATGTACCTGCTACCTTTGGTACTAGTGGTATTCGCCGGTCGTTTCAATTTCGAAGTGGTACCTTTGATAAAGGTCTATAAAGAATACATTGTTATAATTCTGCTCGTTTCGTACTATTTATAAATTAGTATAGTAAGTTCTCATATGATATGCTGGGTTGGCCATTGCCGCGGTTGAAGTTCATATATCGCTTGCTGCATTTAGCACTACCGTCGTTCAAGCGGTGGATCGAATTTTTTGGCTTTAGTACACGCCATGCCAACATTCGGATCTACATCGACACAGCCGTCGTTGTGCTGATTTCTTATGCGTCACTACTTCATATCAACTTGAAACTACATACTGTTCTGACGAAAAATAGTAGATGTAATCTAGTGTAAGTGTATTAATTTGGCCCGTTACTAATTCCTCAATCATAATGTCTACTAAGATCATAGAGAATTATTGTCGTGGTAAACATTATAACATTAGCTAGATGGTTACAACCTCTAAGTTCCTAGAAATGTAAATTCTGAATCCAGGAACAAGCTGCCAAGTGCCAAATTCAAATCAACTTCTAGCGGTAGCAAATAGATTTACTAGACAGTGCTGCACGTACTCGGTGGCTGTGGCTAGGTGCCACACTGCTGCTGGCCGTCGCATGCCACCCCCAATCACCTCCGCCGCGTGTCGTCGCCCGCGTCCCTGGTCACCTCCGGCGCACGTCGCCCCTAGCCTTCGCTGCTCACCGCCCCAGGTCCCTAACCGCAATGGTTCCCACATGGCCGCGCCACCCCCAATCACCTCCCCGTCCTAGCGTCCTCGGCAATCGGCTCCCCCTTGTCGGCTCCACGATGCCGCTGTACCCAACCCCTGCTTGTCGGCGTGGGCTTGTCGACTTGAAGGAGAAGGCTGCTGCTCTCTGCGTGTGGGCCTTCAGGGGATTGTGCTTTTTTTTTTAAACCCGGATGTGCATGGCTATTACGTCCCTAGGCCGGACGCTTCAGGCAATTGCGTCCATGGGCCGGATGTTCCTGGGTATTATTAAGTCTATGGGCCGGACATAAGAGCTCTAGAGCCCTAGAGTGAAGCCCACGTAATCCTTATCCACTAGACGTAAGAGCTCCGCCCATACAAATACATATGGATTCACAGGGCCCTGCCCAAACGTATCTACCGACCTTTTCGGCCTGTTGGCTAGAAATCAATCCTGTTCGTTTTGGCTTTGTTTTTACTTTTGATTTATCTAAAGCCGAAACAAACAGATAACTTGTAAAATGGGGTTTTAAGTGATTTTTTTGAGTCTAAAATCATATGCATCAGCCACATCGATATCTTCACCATTCACTGCTATATTAAAAATTACAGACAAAACCTATTAATCACCACAGCCGCAGCCCAAAAGCAACACAGGTACGCTGCGTGCAGGGACGGTCCAGATCGCGGGCAAGGACGGGTGTACCGCATAATTTTTTAGTATAGGTTTGTAATTTTCAGTATGAGTATCAGATTACAGTTAAGAAATCAGACTGCATCACCTTCATTGTTAAGCTGAAACAGGTGTTGCTACACTCGTTTCAGATAAAATTGAGCTGTGCACATCTGTTTTCTGATTTCTCGGAGATTCTAGCATATGCTTTCAGAACTTAACATAGTACTTACCAGATTTTGCTGAAGAATCACATACCTTTGGCTTCATGATATTTTGTGTCGATTGGCACCATTTTGGAAATGCATGCACCCTTTCATAAGGGTAGCTAGGAATCTGTCAAAATTTGAGGGTGTCATTCCCTTGGCGCTTCAGGAATTCGTGTTCTAAAATAGTGTATTGTCGTTACATCATACATGCTTAGTTAAGGTGGTGTAGATTTTCAGAGGTTTGTTGAAGAAAATGATTGTTCCTTTTGTTTTGTTTTCTTTCTGCTACTTTTCATGAGACATTGCGTGTTTTGCTTAGCATTGTGAATTGTTGCCAGTGACCAGTACTCGGGGTACCATCCAATGTTCCAAATACAATGTCAACTTGCACATTTTCTATGCCTATCAACTTATGCTTTGTTTGAATCATTGGTATTATTTTAGCAAGAACATGGACAAAAAAAATTCTGCACACTAGATTCTATTTCTTTATGTGTTAAACTATTGGTATATCTGACAAGCGATGCAGAGGCCACATGCTGCACGCTTATCATCAGGAATTGAAGTTGCAGTGTGAAAGTTTTTGTTCTGGCCCAGGTAGCTTCCTCACTTCTTCCTTGCCTGCCTTCCTGCCCAAATTGATCTCGTTTTTTCCTTGCCTGCCTACCTGCCTCCCTGCTTCCTCCCTGCTTCCGCCCTGCTTCTTTATGTGTTAAACTATTGGTATATCTGACAAGCGATGCAGAGGCCACATGCTGCAGGCTTATCGTCAGGAATTGAAATTGCAGTGTTAACGTTTTTCTTCTTGCCCAGGCAGCTTCCTTGCCTTCCTTTCTGCCCAAATTGATCTCATTTTTTCTTTTCTTTTGCTGCTTTCTACTGATCATTAGAACAGATTTGCGTTTTGGTTGGACTTGAAAAAATGCGAGTCTTTAAGCCCCGCTCCAAACAACAGACATTTACCAAATCAACTATAATCTTCAATATTATAGTGCATAGGACCATTCCTACATGATCCTACTACCATCATTCTTCAACCCACTGCTACGTGGCATGTTTATGGCTATCCAAATAAGCTAAGTCTATGCATCCACTGCATAAATGTAAATTTAAAATAAGAGTAGTGAATTGTGAACTAGAAACATGTATGACTATTTTTGGCTCTCTGCTATCTCTGTCTTTGCCTCTCGGGACTGCACACTTACAAATCCATAAATTTTAACTACAAAACCATCTACAAATGGACCTATTTCTTTGTCTGAAAACAAAAGAAAAACATCAAGCCAAGACATAACTGGCCAAGACATAACTTTCTCATTCTTTATGGTTCTTTCACAAAATCCAGCTAAATCTTTCCCACAAATTGCGGAGCTCTACGTGCATAACTAAACTGCCTTTGCAAAAGAATACCTTTCAACTTATGGTATATATTATGGACCTGGTATCTTTATATCAAATGCTGTGTAGCAAATTCTGGTGCAACGTTTCTTTTCCATGCAAACTGCACCCATTGCTGTAAACTGGACACTGGAAATACTGCTTCATGCAATTTATTTATTTGGATACTACAACTTGTTTCTTTAATAATGGGTTGCAAGTTGCAATGACCAATGTTGTAATATGATATTTTGATGTACCCGAATATAAATGCATTCAGGTGTTGAACAGTTCCAGGTCAATGTTTGTACATCTGAAATGACAAAAAGTAGAGCTTGACAATTTAACAATTTTGATTACTTCGCTGTACGATACATGTATGGCATTGCTGGTAGCCCTGGAAGGAAAGAGCTCTGCCGCCGAGACTCGCCTGAGGCAACCACAGTGATCCACGCCGCCCCGTGCGTCGCGTCGCCACGACGACCACACCATCAGCACCTGGCGCTGAGCATTTCACGGCAAATGTCGGTTGTCGTGTTGCCTCCCTGTGACTGATGCTGGTGATTCTGCTCCAATCCAGCTTACAAGCGAATGAAGTGGAGTGTGGTCCAGTGCATGCCAGCATGAGAACAGGTGGTGTGTTTTTTTAGGCTGAGTCTTATAGTTTTTAGTTTAAAATTTTAAATTTTGACTATTCGTGAGAGAGAGAGTGCGGAGAGAGATACTTACATGTGCGGAGAGAGTACGGGGTG
The DNA here is from genome assembly GCA_036346575.1 of Dendrocalamus sinicus. NCBI lineage: Eukaryota > Viridiplantae > Streptophyta > Magnoliopsida > Poales > Poaceae > Dendrocalamus > Dendrocalamus sinicus. The sequence continues at coordinate 4,047,890 of CM070652.1, forward strand.
ACCGATCTTTACGATATATCATCAAGGGTAACTTTTGATCTATATAATCTGATGAACCGATGACGACAATCATTGTTAGAACAGTAACATATGATAAAAGAATTCGTCCAACCATACGCTCGTGATTTCATCTACTCAAACACACAAGTAGACGTGTCGTCGTTCCTACAAATCACAAGGAATCACAAGAACCACGGGGTTGAGAACGTCCAATTCCTCTCTAGATTGCAATTATATGCTAAACCCTAGGAAAAATAAGCGTTTAGCTCTCTAAATATAATAGATTGGTTTTCTCTGTGGTCTGTCTTTTCCAAAACATGCGTACAGCAAAATATATAGAGGTGGTACTCCCCTGTTGAGTCGGCCATAGTAGTCGAACCTGATTGCTATACGTAACATAAACCGACTTGGTTCCTAGAAAAAAATACACGCCAATGTCTCACATGTACATGGCTAAACAGAACACAACTCTTTGAGTTTTGATGAGTCGACTGAGATCTCCTCCAAGCATGCAAAAATAAATGAAATTAGAAAGTTTCTCATGTTCTTAATTTCCACATGTCCTTTGCTGATTTCTTTACTCCTGTGAAAACAACCATGCATCTTTTCATGTATCACATAAATGTTTTAGTCGTCACGCCAATAGTTCATGCAATATTCTTTTGGTGTTCCCGTCCTCTCGTATAAAGCTAAAAACAATTAAAATACTACCATTAGATAGCAACCAATTCTTATCTAAATTAATATTTAATTTAACAAGAAATGAATGCATTTGTTGATTAATCTTTTTAGCTTGTGTAATCGGTCCAACCGAGATATCTTCGTCACCTAATTACGATCAAACGGTCCAAACTGGAAAAGGAGGGTCCCTTCCGCAAACATTCCGCACCTCCGGCCTCCCACCACCGCCGGCGGCAGCGTACGTAGGCGGCCACCGAGCGGCCGTACGCCGTGACCTGTCTCTGAGCTTTTGTGTTGCAAGCTGCGATGCGAGATTGTGGCTTCGATGGTGCCGCTGGTGGGCTGATAGGCATTTTAGGCAGATTAATGGTGTCTGATTCATCTTTCGCTTGTTTCAGTTTCTTATAAGAAAATGGGTGTGGACCGTCTGGTCCGGAGGAATATTAGCTAAGCTGCAGCTGGCGAATGGCTGCTGGTTTTCTTTGTTTTCTTTCAGCTTCTCGTACTTGAACAACTGTGTCTTTTTGTATGCCAGAGTCGCTTTTCAAAGTTCAGATGTGTCTTTGGACAAACAAGAAATCACTTTCAAACTGTAGTATCAGCAAGGTACTTCAATTCTTGGTAGTATTACACCAGTATAACGTTTCAAGATCTTAGTAGTGGTTAAGAGTTAACAGTTACTCCACTAACTAGAAACAAGAGATTTTAACAGCAGATCACCTTGAAATATAACCAGGAAAGCAAGCAGTTCGTCTCAAAAAAAAGTTGAAACTAAACCATAAATAGTAGAGCAACACCCAAAATTAGCATTTAGCAGCATTACCGAATTCACTTTAACAATGCTCCATGAACTCCTACATGTACAACAACACGTCTACAGAATACACATACACCAGTAATGGTCCATAACTATCCATCTGCCGTTCTTATTCCTCAACGCTGCAATTGAATCAAATAGGAGCTTTTATAGAAGCAAAGGCATGTAGTAATTTATAAAAACAAACTATAGCTGATGAGAATAATAACGGTACACAACCTCTCTACTGGAAACAGAGCATTGAAAGAAAATATGGTTTTACAGGCAAAATTGTTTGGGAAGTAAACTCCCAAGTAACACTTTGATTGGTACACTCAACCAACACTGGTTGATCAGAAGATGGAAACATAACAGCAACGGTAGGCACGTCATCTATCGTGTTTATAGAGTTATCATCAATGGTAAACATATCATATAGAGACCAAGACCATTAAATTTCTCTTGTCAAGATAACTGTGGGAGTCACTGAGTTGTAGTGCTCGCCTAGACCATATGCATGTCTGTGATAGGACAGCCTGATGCTAGGATCATATGTACCACCTCCTGATTCCATTTTGTATTCTTTGCCCATCTCCACATCTGGAAAGGAGCCCGAGTAGACCACGATATGTTTCTTTAGGCAGTGGGTCAGAGCACCAAGCTCGAGTTGCCCGCCCCAAGCAGCAGTAGACTCAATCTCCTCACAGTACTTCTCGAAGCTCTCCAAGGGATCTGGTCCAGACTCGACCTTGCCCTCAGATAGGAAAAATGGGAGGAAATCTGCAGCATGCTCTCTCATATACTTGGCAGTCATTTGCCGTAGCTCCTGGTAATTGTATTGTATAGTGCCACTGGAATGAAGTGACAACTGGTTCTCAACAGCACGGTACAGGCAGTGGCCATCTGGCTTTATCTCATGAATGGTCAGCCCCAAGGGTTCAAGCTTCCTTTCAAGTTTCTCATTTTCTACCATGCGATCACTAACAAGATTGCTTTGTTCTTCTTGAATTCGCTGCTCTCGAGCAGCTTCTTCCTTTGCCTTCTTCTCTCGCCGTCGTGCACCCTTGCTAGGCTTTGCTGAATCCGCATTGCTGGAGACAGAAACACCAGCTATGGCCTTCACTAAGGTGTCAAGGTTCCCCTTTTCCGAGCTGCCTGCGGATTTGTACCCAAAAGAAGCAAGCTCTGCAGCATGCTTTGCCTCTAACTCAGTTGAGAGGCGTGATATCTCCTCCTCTACCTGCTTTTTCTTGGCCTTCTGCTCAGCTTTGCTGCCTTTGGCAGCTGCTTTCTTGAGACTTGTTTCCTTATCCTGGAGTTTGGATTTCTCTTTCCTGTTTTATACAAAAAGTAGCCCATCTTTTAGAAACCATGTGACATCAACTGAAATGTGTGCAGCTCACCATTTCTGAAGTCATCAAGTAAAAAGGAAAAGAATTGAAGGATGAGAAATTGTGTAGCTCTCAATCTTGTTGGGTTTGACATCTACACCTTCAATAGAGTGCATACATATGATGCATAATGCAATATATCATGCCTAACCAGTCAACATGCAGCAGAGTGCATTTTTAAGCAATTGTCTATAACCTGCAAGTTTACAGCTGTACAAACTATACACAATGCCTCAAATAGTATATTGCATTATATTCAACCATGTGTGTGACTCTGACTCTCAATTCCACATAAACTCTTTCTATGTCACACTGACAGGTGGACCGGAAAACCTCTCATGCCTCCCATCTCTAACAATCTCCTATTCTGTGATAACAGCTTCCTTATTGTAGTTGACTCTTTCCATATCTATTAAGAATGAAATCCCAATATTTTCTACCAAAGGTCAATCACACGATCTAAAACACCAACTCCCCACACTTCCTGCTATGTGCAGCTGCGCTTGCCTCCCCAGACCCAACTTCAGATCAGTCCTCCAAAAGACCCCTACTGTTGCCCCAACTTCACACCAAAGATTGTAGGACCTAGTACAATCCTTAGACATTTTGGATTTGTGTACTTCTCATTGCCTTAACTGAACAAAGTAACTAATGCATCATTTGAATTTTTTATATATAAAATTGGTATGGTATTCATAGGGGTAGTTAAAGTAAAACCAAATAATTCTTACAAGTACTTCAAGTCTTCAACATAATAACATTTTTTCCTTTAAAGTTTTTAAACTGATCAGCTCAAAAAATAGAACGTGCATGGCACATACCTTTATACTGATATTAACTCAAAATCACATTGTGCATGGAGCGTACACGTTAACTATTGTATTTGAACATATGAAAGGTTCCACTATCCAAGCAATGTGGATTGTGGAGTGAACTCAACCATGTGTTAGTCTCACATAAATGAATTTCGCTAGCAGCAAGGCACCTTGGTCCATGACAAATCACATGTAGCATATATACCTAAAGATGGGAGAACCTGCACGGTATCTAATTAAACCCTCGCCATATGAAATCAGAATGCTAACAGCAGGCATTAAGCATCATCAACCATCACCGTTGAGAGATCTCCTAGCGCTTTAAAACATGCACCTGGTGTATGTTTCCAGTGAAAAAAATTGCTCAGCAAAGCAAAGTTGGCAATGCATTATGTGTGATAACATGAACAATAGTACCACAAAAGACCATCTTTTCCTCGTTTCCAAATTTTTTGTGCAACCTAGATGCACTGCTGCATGGTGAGACATTTTGCCTGTGTTAATGCGAATTTCTATTCAGTAGCCCGATAGGAATTATGACCATCTAGGTCAAGGGAAACATGTGATGTCTACTTCCGTGGATAATTCAATCCGGCACAAGAGGCTAACCTATGCCTCGAAAGAACCTCCTCAAGCGTCTGTTCCTTCCGCTCCGGTGCCGCGGCTGTCTCACCGGCTGCGGCTTGGACGGCTAGGGTTTCCTCCATCGGTGAGGGACCAGGGGCGGACTGAACACCCAAACTGATCTACTGCTGCGCCTCCGCCGCGCCACTGGGTGCCGCAGCACCGCTTCGGCCGACGCCCTCCCAGCGACCGGCGGCCAAACCACCCGCGCAGCACGGTGGACGGGCGGTGGCGACGCGTTGTAGGGCAAGGTAGGGTTTGGGGTGAGGCCGGGGGAGGAGAACAGGGACCGTGGCGGCGGTGAGGGACAGTGGGAGGAAAGTGGGAAGGGGACGGAGAAGGACGGGAAGGGAAGGGAAGGGAAGCAGAGGAGACGAGACGGCGGCGCAGTGCTTGAGGCGGCTGAGGGCTAAAGGTGAACGGATCGGACTCAGCCGGACCTGTTATTTCTAGGTTCAGCTTAAGGCTCTTAGTTTTAGCTAATAAATTTTTTAAATTGTTTATGTAAGAGAATACATAATAACAAAAATCTGCATATAGTTTTAGTCGATATAAATAAAGTTATTATAATATATACTATAATTAACTTATAAACCTTGTCTTAAAAATATACTCTACTAAAAAGCAGCTTTTAGAAGCTGAAAAGAACATGCCCAAGCTGAACACAGCGCAAGTACTTTTTTTTTGGCTTTGGCAGTCTTTTGATCTATTTTTGAGAGAGTATGAAGTAACAGAAACACTGGCCAATATAAATAAAGTCGTTACATTGTATACTATAATTATTTTGTAGATTCCGTCTTAAAAAGACACTTTGTCTGAAAACTAGTTATTATAGAAAAATCGATAAGCATCTTTTAGAATTAAAAAGAAGAATGCCCTGCTCTAAACAACTTCACCTTTTGACCTCTTAATTTTTTATTTTTGCGTTTTTTGTCTTTATTCTTTTGTATTGTTTGCGATGATATAATTTTTTTTACTTTTAAATTAGCTAACAATTATTATAGTGTAAAAAAATCTTGAAAACCATGGCTGTGAGCCATATTGAACAGGGTTATTAATATCCTGGATACGATTCGGAGTAGGGATAATGATTATATGCCTTAAAGTCTACAGGCTGTTGGTAAAATACGCTATATGGACACATAAAACAGGAAACGAATATCCTGGGTACGATTCGGACTTTCGGAGTAGGAATAATGATTATTTGTCCTAAAGTTTATATGCCATTGGTAAAATACACTATATGGACACAGGATGAATACATATCAGATACGAATCGGTAATGAATAAATATGTAGATATTAAGTACAAACAAAAAAGAAAATTGGTTGCACCATACTAATTACCAGAGTCTCTTCGATATGAGTACATGACATAAATTCACACACGGTAGTTTAAGAAACAAAAATAATGATTTGTTGTTACTAAGACCCATGTTTTATGGTTTGCCAATAATAAGATTTCTTGATTATTTGCTGCTCCTAAGCTAGAAATAGCTAAGATTTGCCACTCTCATTGTTTTTTTTTTGCCGAAATCAAATGTGAAATGACCTTGCTGCCTCTTCTTCTCCTTCCCCCCTTCTGCACTACGGGCGCCTTCTCTTCTCCCCCTCTTCTTCATTTTCCCTTCTTCTTCACCACCCTAAGTTTTCTACACTGCGAAAGGGTTTGCGTCGTCAAGAAGCTAAATTTCACCCTTGGTCCTTCACGAAACTTGCTTTGTTTGATGTTGTGACACCACTGAGCATCGGTACATGCAGTCACATCGTACGTCCAAGTCATACTTTCTTCTAGAGCGTCGGTTCATAGTGATCCAAAGTCTGGTTTCCTTTTCTTAGTGATATCTTTCTATTTAAGCTCTTGGATATGCAAGATTGCCTCGATTCCTGCAAATATACACTACTACAAAAAGAATCATCCTAGACAACTTATTACAGATGGTTCAACACAAACTGTTAGTGATAAAGTTTCCACAGATGATTTTACAAAATGGACCGTCTAAGTTCACTCGATGGAAATAATCGTTTGTGATGAACTACTTATTACAGACTGTTTTTATTTCGAACCGTCTGTGATATATCACAGACGGTTCAAAACAAAAAACCGTCTGTAATATTTGCACTTGTCACAGATGGTTAGGATTTTAAAACAGTCTATGATGTCAGCATACAACACAGACAGTTATTAATCGGAACCGTCTGTGATAATACCACATCACCGATCCATGGCATCTCTTCCAGAATTTTGATCTCACTCATCCATTCTCTCCGCATCGAACAGCAGTCATCGGTCCCCTCCCACCTCTCACCACTTATTACTCCGCCTCTCCCTTTCCCCTAATTTCACTCTAAGAATTAATATTTCTTGCTGCTTTTAGTTCCTTCATTCCGTATTCCTGCTTCCTCCCCCAAACCGAAACGCCCCGTCTCCTCAACGATACCGACTACCGCTGTTAGCTCTTCTACCTCTGGTTGTGACGCCACAGTTCACTGCACAAGACACTTTTATCCGTTCACTGCACAAGACACTTTTGTCCTAAGTGTGGTAAGAGTGTTGTGCAGTATCATCATCTGACACAATGGTGATACTGCCGTCGGCTCTCCTTCATTGCCAGTGATATATCCCCTATCCAAAATTTTTGGATGGCTAGGGTTTCGACCATGTAAATCTTGATGCTCGTGCACATGAAAAGTAATTGTTGATGCCTTAGTTCTTGTGATGATTGATGGATAGCTAGGGTTTTGGCCCTTGTTGAAATTTATGTTTTATTGCAGGATGAAGATATGGCGATAAAGTTTATTGCACGATGATCTTGTTCTCATAAATAGGTCTATTTTGGCTCATCTGCATTATCTGATTGTGCTGTTTTGTAGAGCAATTAGAGAATATTGATGAACTGAAGGAGATCTATTTATGAGGACGCTAAAACACAATCACATACAGTTCTTAACTAGAACCGTTTGTGATAATAGACTACCACAGACGGTTCTTAACTAAAACCTTCTGTGATATTAGACTACCACAGACGGTTCTTAACTAAAACCTTCTGTGATATTAGACTATCACAGACGGTTCTTAACTAAAACCGTCTGTGTTATATCTTATCATAGACGGTTCGAGAGACATATGTGATAGTCACCTGTTATCACACATACACACACATAAATTCAGATGATTCAGAAACGTGATGACGGTTTAAGCTATCTATGATGACTCTTTTTGTAGTAGTGATAGACAATAAACCAAATCTTGTGTAATTGGCAATTAATTATGGGTTAGTCTAGAAAAATAAAGGATAAATCAGTGATAATATATGCAACAAACACTAGAAAAATGGTATGCTTTTGGGCCATACCAGATGCCTGCCGCGTCAACTTCCCTCAGGAATTGGCATTCTCACTAAAACCGGATGGTTTTCACTCAAATTAGTCAAGAAAAATAAATATCTTAAAAATTTGGAAGAAGTGGGAGTTGAAACCCAACCTCATCTTAGAATACTCAAAACCTGAAAGGGCGGGCCAGTGGCGTAGTGGGAGAGCGACCTATTCATTCCGACCCGTCCGGGCTTATCCATATGATTGTGATATGTCGTTTCTTATTTAATCAGAGCATATAAAGAGTGTGTGTGTATATATGTGTGTGTGTTTAGTAGAAAAGTATACGTATATACTTAGGCTCTGTTTATTTAGGCTTAAACTTTTGAGTTCTGGTTTATTTTTTACTATTCCTAAAATTCACCTTTTTCTAATTTTTGGGCTTTTTTTTTTAGTTTTTTGGGGTTTTTTTCTATATTCGTTTGTATTATACGTGATATGTTAACCCGTTTTTTCCATTTTAAATTTTTTTAAATTTAATTATGGGCTACCTAACTTGTTTGGAACAAAAGGCTCTATTGTTATATGCTAAATAAATCACCATCAGTTACGGATGCAGCATGAGTGGTACGGTGTCATGTGTGTCCATGTAAGGAAACTCAAACCCATATGTACTAGTCACTTGATGGAAAGTTACATGTTCCTGCATGCGTACGTGTTGCATGCACGCATGGCTCGGTCAAAGACACACATGCAATAAATCGAACACTAGATAGCTAGCATTCAACACGTACAAATTATGAGTCAAAACGCACGAATGCACCTAATGAAGTGACATGTATCCATAATTCTTTTTGCGTAAGTGCATAAGTAATGAGTATGCGAGTTTCTACACATCTCCGGCGCACCTCCCCCACACTGCAGTAAACCGTTCGGAATTCATGCTACCACACAATGTTGCGAGGTCCTGCTACACTTGTCCGCGCTTCAGTAAAGTCACAGAAAACATGTAGCAAAATTGGGCGGCCAAAAAGATATTTAGGCCATATTTATTTTGGTTTTTTTATCTAGCTTATAAACAAAAAAAAGTCAAAGCGTAAATAAAGAGATAGCATTTTCATCCAACTTATAAAAAACTTAAGCCATTTTAAACCTAAAAACCAAAAGCCATTGGAGAGCTGTTTTTTTGGCTTTTACGGAATGGAATATCCATTTGTCACTCAAGTTTGCTAAAATTACCCATCAAATACCATTCATATATAACTCCAAATCCTTTCATTTTTTTCTCCTTTTTCCTCTTAAGCTAAATTCTTAAATCATGTTTTGTTCTCAAGATCATGGGCTAGCATGTGTAGCTATTAATTCATGTCAAGCTTTTACAAGTAAAGATGCATGCTCTAGATACCCTATTGTCAAATATTGATGAAGAATCCATATTATTCAATGTTGTTTAAATCTGAAATCAAGATGTCCGGTTTCCACCATACATCTCATGCTAAACTTTTGTTTTCCGAATGGATACCTAAGTTATCCCTTGAATTGATTAGCCTAGATGTACTGCCAAGGTTAGTATCTAAAGTGTCAGTGCTTTGCAAGTAACTATCTAGGGCTGACTCTTTTAGCAGGATATCATGTTGACTCTGTTAGCAGGGTACCATGTTAAAAAATGTTATTTAAGAAATCTATTCTTAATTATTTCTGGAAGAATGCTAATCCTGTTTCGTGGCTTTTAAATATTGCGCTTGCTTAGTTTACTACCACTGTTCCATTGCAAGGATAACAGTAATTACTTAGTTGTTCCATTTTTTTAGTCTTGTATAGGACTAGAATCAGTCAACCAAATTACTTGGGTTTCCATTCATGCCAAGACTAGTAATGTTCCTATTCTCTTTGCTGCCACGATCAAATGAATTAGGCTAGTACTAGTTGTCTTTCAAAATTTTACTTTAGATCGATATAGTAGTGCTCATGTTGCCTTCCTTGATCATGGTTAAGTCGAGAGCTGAATTCTTGGATGTGATTCCTAAGATTTAGTATGCCAATTTCAGGAACAGAAATAGTGTAATTCTCTAATTAGGCAGAACTAGTATTCTGTATTTTCCACTAATTGTCATGACATTGCCAATTTGCCATCCTGAAAGTAACTGATAAATACAATTCTACAGTTATATTTACCTAATTAATGTGGCAAGATAAGGACACCCCATCTTATTGTGCAAATCACGTCTTACTGATGAAAATGTCTAGATTATATATCAAGTTGTCGATAGATTAGGTTTGAGTTCATTCATTTTATTTGTTGAGCATATGATCATACATTCATCTAGACGCCATCATTTCCAGTGCATTGCTGCATACACAGCCTACGCACCATTTGACCATCTAAAGCACGAGCTCACCATAGTCTCAAGACCACTTAGACAGAGAAGGACGTGAGGAAGCACTTAATCAGGTTTTGCAAGATTCAGATGAGTCAGCATTCTGCGAGAGAAGAGACTCAACAGGAGAAGATCAAGGGGAACTACATCTACGTTCAAGTATGATTCTACAAATTTCGAGGACGAAATTATTTTCAAGGGGAGGATGTAGTAACCCTAATTTTTACCTAGGTTTAATCACGCTGTTGGTCAGGTCACACTGGCTAGAGAGTGGTGTTGATCAAGCCACGGTGCTGGCGAAAAACCCTATTATGCTCTAAGTCGATGGATTTTTCTGCACTGCATTGTAATCATCCGTTAGGCGTTCGTCGAGCGCTAGCGCTGCTTGCGCGTTCGTTCGACTAATTTTAGCAAATTGTAGAACTGAAGCCACTGAATACCTTTTAGAGACATTTCAATATTTCAATACCTTTTGGAAAATTATTACCAAAAGAAAATGTCTGTGCACTCTTGGAATACACATTTTTCTGTAGGAGGCAGATATTTTGTTTTGAGAAAATCATAAGTTCATAATTTTCAAAATAACCTATTCCCTGGATTCCTGTTGACTGCTAGAAATGCACCGACCAGTAGGCCGCAATTTTTGCAAAAAGAGCATTCCAAGCAAATAGAGAGAAGTATTTTTTTTATTTTCAAAAAATAGTGTCAGAAATCTGTGTGTGTGTGTATAAAGTCCAGCATTCAGCCACTTTGCAAAAAGACCCTTATGCTGTGGATATTTTACAAATGATCCTTATCTATTTTAACCGAAAAGAGCGAAGTAAAGGGACTCCATGAAAAAAATGGTTTCAGATTTCAAAAAATTTCAAATTAACTTTGGAGAGCTCCAATGGACTTCCAAAAATAACCCTTAACCATCCAAATTTTTACCAAAATGGCATAGGAAGTGTTTTTACCATTGTACCTAAAATGTAAGGTATCCCTTGAGGTGGCAAGCACTAATTTAAACCAACTTTATCTTTGACAACAAAAAAAATAATTAGAACTTTTTGAGTGATTCCTTTATAGAGAAGCCATGAGCATTGCATCATAGCATGAAGCAACCGGCCAGGCCATTTGCTCATTGCGGGCAGGTGAGCTCATCCCCTTCCTTCTCATTCATCTTCTTTCTTAACCATGGCTAATGCTTGCATGTGTCGGCCATGTAAGCGAAAGGAGTAAAGGAAGGAAAGCAAGGAGGGTGTGAGCCTCCATTCAAGCATTTTCTCAAGCATCATCAAGTTCCATTCAAGCAGCACTTGAGCACTGCATAGGGAGTTCTCTTCTTTTCTTTCTTTCCTCTTTCTTTCTTTCTTTCTTCCCAGCCGACAGCACTAAGGAAGCCTTTTCAGCTCGCGGCCAGGGAAGAGAGGAAGCAAAGGAGCTAGACGTGCCTCTTCTTTTCAGATTTTAAAAATTGCTTTTTAGCTTTTCTATAGTCACTAGCTTTCAAACGGAGTATCTTTTTAAAACGAGTTCTACAAGTTGATTATAGTATATACTATAATGATTTCATTTATATCGGCCAAAACCACGCTCGAGTTTCTGTTAGTTCGTACTCTCTCTTATGAACAGCCTATAAGTCACAGCTAAAAATCATAAGCCGAAACTGAAAAGAACAAACCCTAGTGGAATGGGACAACAGCATTGCCATCTCAAGCATTTGTGCATTGCATTCATCAAGCATCAAGGTGTCACTTGAGTCAAACATGAGAAAAATACAAATAGGTGAATGTTTCAATGATTGTTCTAATTGCTGGCTGTGGCTAGTAGCAATTGTGATGCATGCTCATAAGGATGGATCATGATAGTATGATTTTACTCATCCAAACCTTGTTAAGTAGTGTTCTTGCTCTAGATCTAAGATATTTCTAATGCAAAAATGTGGTTGGTTGGTTAAATACTGACATGCAAAGGTTTAGACCTTTCTAATCTTAGTTTGCATCATGAGAGCTAAGCTAGATGTTGTCAAGCACTAGAAAAATCTTCTTTATAACATGCTTGCTGTTTTAAATCCAGGTAATAGCATGATAGGTCAAGATCCTCAAGATTTAGCATTCAGTTAAATGGTAAAATTGCTAGAATCATTCATAATCTCTACTAATTAAAAGAGAGTTATTGGTGGTGGTTATCTGTACCTCTCAACTCCTCCTTACATCTCTCTAAAAAATCTCTAACAAAAATAGAAAAAATAATCTACTAAAAAATATAAATTCTACCACCATACAAATTCTCTAACAAAAGAAAAACAATAGAGCTCTACCAGGTGCACGGTAGAGCCAAGATCGCGGAGGCATGATACGGCCAAGCGCATGGGCCGGGCAGGCCGATCCCGACAATTATCGACTCAACATGCAGGATAATATGATTTTTTTTATCCATGGCAAAGCACGGGCATTCAGCTAGTCTTATCAAAACGCCATGATCCCTTTTAAGCATATACCAGCTAGTTGTAGATCTGGAAACAATTAGTATGAGTTGATCCCTTGTTTCAGTTTGGTAATGATAGCAATAATGTTTTACTCTCAGCTTTCATCATTGAGCTATTTGCCATGGATCTTTGTATATTATCTGCTCTTATCAGTTTTGCCATGAGTTCTTAGGAATAATATGCTACTGTCAATCTGAAAGCAACTAGCATGTATGGGATCTTTATTTTCAGATCTTGCACACCATCCTTAGCTATTTTATGCCTAGAACAAGGACATGCTAGAATGTGTATCAACTGTATAGTACAGCTCAGTTATTACTTTATCCATCATTGCTATGCTGGTTAACATCATACATACTATCATTTGCTCATTTTAATTATGCTTTATCATATGAAATTAAGGACAGAATCATGTTAGTATGGGCTGTCAAGCAAAATCCTGAAAAATGTGATGCAAATGTATGTGCATATCATCCATCTATGTTTCTAGGCATCAATCATCCAGTATCCAAGCATCAATATAGATATTCCCCATTCATTCATGCATCATCCATGACTCGGCCAAATAGGATTTAGGAGCTAGAGATAAGGGAGCCAAACCTGGAGAGTAGGTGGTCGGCCGGAGTTACAGCGGTCCCGAGCACCACGCCATCTCACGACCGGCGGTGGCCACCGGCGAGTTGAGTGGCGGTGTTAAGGATTGGACGAGGATCTACCCCAAATCCAAATCCACCGAGTTAGAGAACAAGAGAAGTAAGTCCAGGGAAGTAGGGGGTCCTTGGGGTCTCCATGGCGAGGCCACCGGCGCCAGTGCCATGGTGGCAGCGCAGAGGCAGAGGGGCCGGCGGCCTCAGAGGCAGTGGAGGCCGCACCTTGAACCCGACGCAGAGGATCCGGGGGGAGGAGAATAGGGTGAAAGCGCAAAGTCGCCGGCAAGAGGCCAGCGAGGAGGTCGAGGCAGCGGCGCCATGGGAGGAGGAGCAGAAGGAAGCGAAGGGAAGCCAGGCCTGGCGTCGCGAGGGCTCAGGCAGAGCCAGTGCCGGCGAGACGGTGAGGTCAGCGAGGCCGGCGGCACCATTGGGCGGCGGCCTTGTGCGAGTGGGAGGGGGGTGAATGCGCGCGTTGCGTTGTGTGTATTGGCCTAATGGGCCGTGTTGTTGTGTGCGTGCGTGAGCTGGGAGTAGTGGGCTGGCCAAGCCGAGTTACTTTCTATTTTCTATCATTTTCTTTTCCAAAATTTCAAATTTTATTTTTCCCATTTTCAGAAAAGTTAAAAACATATGTTAGAAGTAAATAAAAGTGTTAATGAATCTACTTAAATTATTCATTCATTTCAGAATTAATAAACCCTTTATAATTAAGTAGTTATATTTTACTAAAAGAAAATCGTTTTCCTTCTTAAATAATTCTTTCCTTATTTTCTCTTTTCTTTTCTCCTTCAAAACCTAACTATTTGGTGGGGGGGGGGGGGGAGTGTCATTCGATCAAACATAACCTAAGACGTTTAGACTTAGTCCCGACATGTGCATTGTCTTCATTTGGTTCTTAGTCCTTATCACACTCCATTGGTGTTTTCAAGAGTTGGAGCATCGAGGAAAGTTCTTATTGAACCTAAACCTCGATACTCCATTTTTGCATGTTTCTCAGGCAAATTCAACACCTTTGATCATACTTCTTTGATTTAATTTCAGTATCAATTACTTGCAATCTAGTATATGCTATTACATGCATGCCAAATTTACTTTATAAACTCTGAATCAGGGGCGGATCCAGCGGTGGGGCGGGGGGGCTCGAGCCCCCCTACCGCTACCGAACCCTTGGAGCCCCCCATAAATTTTTAGCTATGGATGTATGGTGTAGGAGGGGTATAGTGGAGTTATGTTGTTGTATCGCTTTTGTTCAGCCCCTTGTAAAATTTTTCCTGGATCCGTCACTGCTCTGAATCAATATGACATCTGGTTTTGGTTATACGATGATCACTAGCACGGCTGGTAGTTGGAATCACCAGTATGTGTTCATGGGAGGGTTGCGATTACACTACATATAGGCTATCATATAAGGAACAAGTAACAACTGCCATAAGGCATTTGAGCATCGTTAATTCATGATGACCGCATACCTCGTTATTTGGGCTTCCCAAATAATTGTTTTAGAGGATGTATCTCTGTGTGTGATTAAGGATTTTGTGCTTCTACGGAAGCTAGATGGTGGGACTGAGGCTTTTTATCAGAGATATACTCTAATGGAATATTGGAAAGGCACTATGAGCTCTTGGTCTTGGCCACATACTAAAATCAGTGTGTATGTCCTGCTAGCATTAAAGACTAGAGATGTGTGTGGGTATAGTAGCTCAACCTCTGCAGAGTTCTTTTGCAAAGCAAAAATGTGACTATCACTCTTTGGTTTCAGGTAGAAATTAACTGCGTCGCAGCAGGAAATGAAACTACAGGGTTTTGCCTGTGATGTCTTATGAACAGTAGAAATTTCAGGACTAAAACTTGACTATCTTTGGCAACAAATGTTTTAGAAAACTATCTAACACATTCTTAAGGACGTGGGTCCTTCACTACTATAGGGTTGATATAATTGGATAATTAGAGTATATATTGTTGGTTTGCTAATGCTGATCTTGTTGAGTACCTTTTGTACTCATCTCTATTATATATTCCCCTTGTTAAGACTGATGTGACAAACTTAGAAAAGTGCTTCGAAGTTAAAGACAGAGGAATAATGGCTTCAACCAAGGCGCTAGAAAGAAGCTTCGCTACAACAACTAAATCCTTGGATGTCGATGAAGACTGAAGCACATCTAGACAAATAGATTTGGGTCAATGTTTCCATTTTAGTTATATTGTAAATGTATTTTTAAAACTATCTTTCAGTTGTTAGTTTATCGGATCCACCGCAAATACTGTCGTTATGCTATTCTGATTTGTGCATTCTAGACAAAGTTATATTATGGACCGTGGACCGACATTCTACAAGTTAAATGGGTGCGTGCCACAAATTGTCGATTGAATAATCATCGGAGCCAGTTTAATGCCTACTATATTCCCAGTTGTTGAATTGATCCATATTTAAAACATGCACATGTATAGAAAATATAGGAGCACCAATAATAAAAAAATATATATATCGGAGCATCGACAGTATTCTAAGCACAACAATCGCTACTGACGCATAAAAATTGGCTCGACCTATTGTGTCGTCGTGTGCTTACCGTTGACCGTTGTCTCGTGAGAAGTCATGTTTCATTCATATGGGCGCTCTAGTTTGATGATCCTGGAGCTAATTTATATCATCATAGGGCGCATAATCTTTGCAACCAAAGTGGGATAGCCTCACAACTGAACCTCATGTTACATTTTTTTTTTGAAACAACCTCAGGTTACGTGAGTTATAGTACTATTTATCAACTCATCATGGTTCTAGAATCACCCAACCTCTCCCGATATCCAGCTATCCATACTAGGGCTCAGGTCGGTTGGCTTATGTTTATGCTTTGGCTTAGATTGCTATTATAACTAGCTTTTAAACGGTGCATTTTTTAAGATATATCTATAGAAATATTGTAGTAGACGTTGCACCGAGTTCAACTATACCGATTAAAATCATACATGATTATTTTCCTTATGTACTATCTCTTACAGACAGTCAGAATTCAAAAACAAAAGCCAAAAAATAAAAACGCATCCTAAAAAATCACCTTAAAAATAACTACAGGAAAAGCTCTTCTACTCTTCTGGGCTTCCTCCTGCTTTATCTTTTCCTCCATTACTTCTCGAGATCTGCATGTACCCTCTATTTAATAACTAGAGAAACACACAAGGTAACACAGACGCACATCCTCTGAGAGATAGAAATCCGTCTCGAGATAACTGCGACCGGCCACCAACTGGTCTGTGTACGAAGCACGTATGGCTAGGACGTGAGCGCATGAGGGCTGTTCCAGTGTTTCACGTAGGGTAATATTTATAGTATTAATTAGATTGTTATATAGGAATTTTAAATGATGTGGTGCTATATTAAATAAGAGAGAGAAGAAAAAAAAAGGAAGAAACGAGGTCTCATGTAAGACCTAGTTTCTATGAGAAAACCAATGCAATAGACACTACCAAATTTTACATTAGAGAGATGGTGATATCTTCATGATAAATAAAGAAAAATTATGATTGGTGGAGAGGAGAGAGAGATTTTGATGCTTAATTAATTGCTTGGGTTATAAATAGACATGGTGCATTGGAGACAATAGTGTTTAAAGTAGTGTCTATATGATATGATATAGATAGAAATTAAAAACTACTTAAGTGATTCCTGCACTGGGACTGTTCTGAATGCCGAAGACGTACGCGCCGTGGAACACAGCCCTTGCGTGCCCCGCCGTCCGTACGTGCGTGGCGGCCGGATTGGCACGGTCGGCACGTCACCCCGCGACTCCACGTACGTTCGAAGGGCCGATCGAACCGACGGCTCCCAACGCCGCGCGCGCGCGCGCTTCGGCTGGAAGCGTAACCGGCACGCGCGGCGCGGCTGGACACAAGACGCGACGCCACGCAAACTCGCCCTACGTACGTGCGTGCGTACGTCCCCGGCTGCCGCTCGACGCGGCCAAGGCTAGCGCGCGTTCGGTGGGTGTGAAACGAAAAGCCAGCAAGGCCGCGGTTGCTTTTACCGCGCCGCAGCCTGCCTGCATGCGCAGCTGGTCTGCGCCGCGGCTCCCACCTACGCAGCGCAGCGCAGCGCAGCGCGGCTCGTCGTTTTCGTCTCGTCGATCACCAATGGCCTGGCCGTACAGGGATCCTTAGACAACGTACTACCCTCTCTGCATGGGAACGCGCGCTCACCAAGATCAATCAGCGACCAGAGACTTTTCTCTTCTTCTGGTCCAACTGATGCACGTCACTCAACCTGTCAGATATAACTACACTGCTAGTAGGTGCTCCTCTCTCTCTCTCTCTTGGTGCAGACGAACATGCGCGCGTGTGTACACAAGGCTATACTGGTCCCGTTCGACGAGCTGACATTTTTGAAGAACAAACTAAGGAGTCGTCCTTAAGCCTAAAGCTTATCAAACAGATAGACCAAAAATATATTAAATTTTTTAATAAAAAATAATACTATTGAACCATATATACATCTATTAAAATAGGGTGTATATTAAAAATATTATAATAAGTTCACCTTTGGTATTTGCAATGAACTTATATTATATGGTAACGTTTTCTAAATATAAAGATTTATATTTTGGAGCGAATATAGTATAGCACATGAATGCATGTTCGTTATACCATGTCCAGGCTAATAGGTTACGGCCTCCGTTTTCAAATAATTGACATCGTTGACTCTTCGTTTTCAAATAATTGAACAGCGTCGGTTTCACATTTTAAACTTTGACCAATCATAATTTAAAATGTTTAGTTATGAAAGATGAAAATCATATAGCTGGAGTTGTCACAAGAAAAAGTGCTTTAATTTAATAATATTGTGTATATATAAGCATTACATATTTATTGCTAAAATTACGAGTTCAAGTTTGAACAGTAAAATCAACGCTGTTAGTTATTTGAAAAGGGAGAGAGTAATTAACCATGTTTTGTCAGCAGGCTGCCTTTGACCGCATATTGAGCAGAAGCTGTTTTTTTTTTAATGATCTGAGACCCTATATATCCATGTTTACTCCGTGTTCTCCATGGAGTTTGTATCTAGGGACTTAGTATATTACACCGACTGCGACAGGGCACCCAACGGCACATACATGGTTTACAATATTGGCTATAAGCCTATTACTATGATTGGGCAGCGCTCCACCAAATTAACCATAAACTAGCCACGACCACGACCACATCACATGGCTTAACGACTTAGCCACCTGTTGGTACGACAATTAACAAGTCACATGAATGATCGATCACTAGACGAGTGCACAGATCACTATCCTCATTCTACAGTCCAAGTGAGCGTAAACATCGATGTTGCCCAGCACACACCCACCCAGCCCACATCCACATGTTCCGTGATACGTTTAACGACCCGCGTGAATCGTGAAGTACTAGATGACTTTGGATTGGGTCGACTCCCAGAAAAATCCACGAGTAACCAACCATGTAAGTAATCGAAGTCACAGAAAAAAAACCTAGCCATACAACCAAGTCACAGAAAAATGTAGCATCACCTGACGGGACGGCTAACACGACGTGCCTTGTTTGTCTGCGAAGACTTCAGAATCCAAGTCTCAGCAGCACGTACCCCAGCCCCCGTCGCGCTCTCACAAAGAGGCCGCCACGTGGACAGGAACGGCACGCCAGCTGTAACGAGTGGACCCACCGGGGAAGTGGACGTGGAGACAGGTGCTGCTGACCGAGCGACCGGGACCCCGTCCTGGTTGCTGCGGACGTGTGCACGTGGCGCGTACGCGGCCGGGAAAAGCGTCGCCTCTTCCCCCACCGTTTTTAACCGGCTCACCGCACGCTAGCTTTTCTCTTAGTTGCGACCGCCAAACCAAACAAAAAAAAAAAAAAACGGAGGAGGAGACTTGCGCGGAGACTCTGGTGGCGTGGGAGGAGGAGGAAAAGTCAAAGACCCGTAATCCTGAGCTCCTTCTCGCCACCTTCTTCTTCTTCTGCTCCGCCTACTCCTCTTCCCCTTCCTTCTCGCCACCTTCTTCTTCTGCTCCGCCTACTCCTCTTCCCCTTCTCTCTTAATTACGCCCGCCGCCGCCGCCTCTTCTTCCTCATCACCCACTGGTTGGCTCGCTGGTTGCTCACTGCCGATCGCGTCGGCGAGGCTCTTGGGTTGGGTGCTACTGCTACAGATCTGCAGGTGATTCATGCGCTCTTGCCGTGCGTTTTTCAGCTCTGGTCGAATTGGCTGTGCTTGGTGGTTCGTTTAGGAATTCTGCTATGCTCTTCTGTTCTGTTCTTGTTTTGAGGTGGTTTTTTCACTGCTGCTGAATCATGCCAAGTAGACGCCCAGGAAAATGCCTGTGTTAGGTTATTGCATCTACTGGTCTACTTCGGTTTTATGTTCTTGAGCTCTTTGGATTGGATTGGCTGTTTTTGGGAGGTTTTGAGTGATCTCACCCTATTCTGTTAGATTGAGTTTCATGGGTGTGGTTCTCTTTCGGATTCAGGGGAAAGAAAGGGTGAAACTTTCCTTGCCTTTGTGATGTGTTATCTCATTTTTGGGATTGACTATCATGTTATATCAGTTTCTCTAACTTCAAATCCAATTTGGTTCATAAAAACTACTAGTAGTTGTGCATTGTGCCTGTGTGGAAGGAAAATGCTAATTAGATTGCTTTTTTATGGTAAAATAAACCCATCATGAACTGGGATGCGATTTACTTTGTGTGAGCATAACATAGCTAGTTATAATTGACAATTAATTGGGTTTTGCTCTATCTAAATCGAACTCTATTTCGAACGGGATGTCTTATTAGGAAATTTCCACTCTCCAACGTGGATAGTTGGTCCATGGGTTATGTTAGGTGATGTTCCTTTCAGACAGATAGGGCGGCAATTACTTGTGACAATCCTAGTTTCATTTCTTCAAATTGATGAGCAAATGAGATGGATGACTTCTGCTTTGACTTGGTTTAAGCCTCGTTGCAGCTTCTATCCTTGGTGGTTTCACATTGTGATATCTTCCTATCCGTATTCCGCACTACATGTATTACTTTATGGTAGTAAGATAATAGCCCGATGGGTTAGGATATGGTTAGGTAGAAAAACAAAACCCCAGTTCACTTCTCTCGTATAAAATATGGGTTCCAATAATTAAACGAGCAAAAATGTGGTTCAATAATGCTATCATCCTATCTCGTCTTGTAGTTCAGTTGGTGGTTTTAAAAATTACAGAATGTTGTTAACACAATAATTGGCATGTGAGTCAGTACTCATTACTATGCTACTTATACACCTCTTTTTTTGGGCTGATCTATTATTGCAATGAGACTATATAATTTTTTTGACAACGTACGTGTCTTTCTTTTGCAGAAATTACTGCCAACGCTGTTGGTGAGCACCTCTACAATTTTATTGTTAAGATGGCTTGTTGCTTTATGTTTGGAAAGAAAGCTAAACAAGCTGTTGAAGAAGATGATGGTGAGTAGCTTTTGCATATCTTAGCACGGTTCCTTCCATGCCTTCTATGTTCAAACAATTCTCCATTCTTATACGCTTGCTGTTGTTTCTTTGTACCAGGTGTTCATAGGGTGAAGATCTTTTCTTACAACGAGTTGAGAAAGGCAACTCAAGATTTTAGTGAGGCAAATAAGATTGGCGAGGGTGGTTTTGGTTCTGTGTTCAGGGTAAATATGCATGAGTTTTTACTTTTTAGTCACTTCATCACTAATGCCCATAGTATAAAACCCTTTTTGCTTACATTGCATTTTACTTGATCAGGGAATGCTCAGAGACGGCACAGTAGTTGCAGTGAAGGTGCTATCAGCTACTTCAAGGCAAGGCCCCCGAGAGTTCCTAACTGAACTTACAGCAATTTCTGACATCAAGCATGAAAACCTCGTCACGCTTGTTGGTTGCTGTGCTGAAGGGACCCATAGGATCCTTGTTTACAATTATCTTGAGAACAACAGCCTTTCACAGACATTGCTAGGTGACACTTTGTTCTACCCAACATGTCTTCCCTTCATCAATTCCTTCATTGCTTATCATACTTACAGATGTTCTGGATGTGTGTTATTGCAGGGTCCAGCTATAGCAACATTCAGTTCAATTGGAGGGCCCGTGTCAAAATAGCCGTGGGTGTTGCCTGTGGACTTGCATTTCTTCATGAGGAAATCCGCCCTCCCATTATCCACCGGGACATAAAGGCGAGCAACATTCTTCTCGACAAGGACCTTACCCCGAAAATTTCTGATTTCGGATTGGCGAGGATCCTCCCACCCGATGCAACTCATGTGAGCACCCGAGTTGCAGGCACATTGTAAGCATAACCCAACCCTGATTTAAGAGGCTTCTTTTCACAGAATGTACCTTTTGTTCTGACTTGTACTTTCTCTTCTGCTTAGAGGATACTTGGCTCCTGAATATGCTATCCGAGGTCAAGTGACGAAGAAGTCTGATATATATAGTTTTGGAGTTCTTCTGTTGGAAATCGTTAGTGGCAGATGCAACACCAACACAAGATTGCCTTATGAAGACCAATTTCTCCTTGAGAGGGTAAGCCTACTTGTTATAGATGCCACCAACAACCTGTAAATAGCAATATGAAGTCAATTTCGTATCTAAGCAACGGAATCGGAAATTCACCAACCAATCATACAAGGGGCATTACTGAATGTGACAAAATCTGCTGCTTTTCTTGCAGACATGGGCACTCTATGAGCAAGGACATCTAGATGAGATCATAGACACTGATATAGGCAATGACCTGGATGTCGAGGAGGCATGCCGGTTCTTCAAGGTTGGCCTGCTATGCACACAAGACGCAATGGCACGCCGTCCCAACATGACAACTGTCGTCAGAATGCTCAAAGGAGAGAAGAATATCTCCATGGAGAAGATCACTAGGCCCGCCATGATCACTGACTTTGCAGACCTTAAGATCAGCAACAACCAGCAAAGAGCAAACGGGACACACTCCTCCACGTCGAGATCGTTCACCACCACAGAAGTGACGGAACCGTTCTCATCGTCGGAGACACCCACGCAGACATCTCTGTGAAAAATTGGACAGTAAGAGGTGTTCTTTGGTTTGTATATTGTTGTGATAGATGGGGTTCCATGCGATTTTTGAAGAATCCGTTGTTTGTTTTTTTTTTTTAATTTGATAGGCAGCTTGTTGTTTCAATGTATGATGTAAATATTTTGAAATGAAGATGATCAAGATAACCTTTGCATGATTCGCCTTCACTCTTCAGTGTAACACATGGGGCTGCTTGATTGTCTTGAGTGTAATGTTCTGAATAATTTGGACAAAACAACATCTGATCAATTCATCTCCAAGATTCTTTACCCAATATCATTCAGAAATGAGTTCTAGTTCTGAGCTATGCCTGACGTTTACAGCACATCATTTTCTTCAGGCCGATGCCGGCATATGAAGAAAATGTCCAAGTGTGGCGCATCACGCACCACTACAGCCTACAGGGATGGTCAGGTAGCTCTCGGCAGATGGCGACGGGCCGTTGAGAAGATGCGAAGAACGGATCATGTTGAGGTTAGGCTGTGTGTTGTGCTGAGTCCTATGCCCAAAAGGTTCATTTGTAATGTTGTATATGTATGCCAAAGAGAAGAGAATAGAGATAAGAAGAGTAATTCCATAATACTCCACCGACTTCATGGGATCAGAGCTCTTACTGTCGCCCTAAGCTTGGGTGCTGCCGACGGCAGAGATGGTGGCGGCGCTTGGATCGGTGGCGGTCAAGAGCCTAAAGAGAAGTCCTGGAAAATGTTTATGGTTTTTGAATGTTCATGGCTATTGTGATGTTGATTGGGTTAATTGTCTGGATGACAGAAGATCAACATCTGATTATTGTATCTTTGTTAGGGGAAATATAGTATCCTGGCGGAGCAAGAAACATTTCATTTAGTGTTGTCCCGATCAACAGCTTAGGAAGAGTACAGAGCAATGGTTGTATGCTTGAGTGAGATGCTATGAATAAGAAACTTGTTGTCCAAGCAGACATTACTAAGAGAAGGTCCATTGAAGCTTTGGTGCGACAACAAAAATTAACATTGCAAATAACCCAGTTCACCATGATTGGACAAAACATGTGGAGATAGATCAGGTTTTTTATTAAGGAATAGTTTGATGAAGGAACTCTTAAGCTGAGTCATATGGTCTGTTCATATTGGTTTTTGGTTTTTGTTTATACATAGAATAGTTTATAGAGATGCTTATAGAGAGACACACTCGAGTGTGATTTTAAATAATATAAATGAAATCACTACAGTGTGTACTACAATCAACTAGTAAATTCCACCTTAAAAAGATATTCTGTGTGAAATCTAGGTACCGTAGAAAAGCAGTTTTTAGAAGTCAATATAAATATAGCCATAACCTCTGGGGAACAAATAGCTAATTGTTTAACAAAAGGTTTAGAAGCTACGAGTGTGAATTAGCTTGTAGCAAGATAGGGATGCTAGATATATATCTCCCATCTTGAGAGGAGGGAGTGTTGAGATTAGATTGTGTCTTATGTTTCCTCGGGCCAATAGACCGTTGTAATGTTATATATGTGTACCAAAGAGAGGAGCAGAGACGAGACAGACTAATTCCAGAATACTCCACCCACTTCAGATCTAAACTCTGAAAATCCCGTGCAGAAATTGAAGAGATTTCTGAAGCCAGACGCGTGGCCGTCGTCATCGGTTAGCCCACGATAGTTCGCATATGACGTATCGACAAATTGTCCGGCGTGAACCTGTGGAATATGCTTTGTGAATGGCTGCCTCGTCAACTCGTTAAAGCGAATGACCGATGCGGAAGTCAGTGATCACAATCACATAATCGTGTTTTTGCAGGGTTTCAGTTCGATGTCTGTGGCTGGCAAGTGGGCCCTGTCGCCAGCCACATAAGAGAATGTTCTGCAATCTGCAGGTAGGGCAAAACCATTAGTATAGTATTTAGTAAAGTAAACGAAGTTAACAAACTTAACTGAATTATCAAGAAAAAGAAGGCAGAAATGAAAGGAACACCTAACCACAAGCAGGCAAGGTCCCGGGTAAAACTGTTTCACTGACAAACATGGTCATGCAACTGGCTAGTTGCAAGTACATAAAGAAGCTGAAGAATTGTACATATTCCCAGAAATTACTTCAGAAAGTAAGATATAAAAAACAGCTTTTGCCGCCACCTGTACATGTCTAAGTCTACTGTGAAATTTCTGATAGCAGTACGGTACAAAAAATAGCAGGGCACGTGGAAACAAGGACAGTAGAATATATGCGTCACCCTGTTAATACAAGTTGCATAAATTTTAAATTTTAAAGCAAGACAATAGAGTAAGCAATCACTGTTCACCCTTTATCCATGTTTTAATATTTGTTCAACTTTCAATTATTAGGTCCCTTCAGCGTACCACCGACACATTGCACAGTGCAGACATGAAATCAGGAAATTATGAAATGTGATTGAACTCCGCACAATGGATACACACACTCTTCAGCAAGGATGATGAATAAAGGATGCTGCATAAATTTCGTACCAGACAAGCAAAACGAATTTTGGAAAAGAAGTTCCAGGTAAACTGAAATGAGTGCTGTATTACATATCGAACATGCACGGTAGAGGCATGAATCAGGAAATTGCGAGATGCGATTAAACTCAGCACAATAGATAGGCACTCTCTTCAGCAAGGATGATGAATAAAGAATACTGCATAAATTTGATACTAGACAAGAACAACGAATTTGGAAGAGAGTTAAAAAAGAAGATGTTCCAGGTAAACTGAACTGAATGCTCTATGCTCTCTACCAAACATTTAATCGAGAGCTCCACGAAAAGGGGGGTGTCATTTCTGAATCACAAGTCATTATAAGGGTAGCTAAACAGCAAGAAATGGGTGGTTTGCTAAACGACCGGCATATACTGAAGCAAAGGTAATTCAGCACCCCATTATTGCGCAGTTGTAAACGAACACGCCGGCGCGCTCCTTCACTGAGAGCACCTCCCAGTCAGCACCACCATCACCATCTTCAGGGCACCAAGAATGCAGCAGTATTACTTCGCCACGGGCTACTCTATGGCCACCAATGACCAGCAATCTATCACCACATGCCTTGAAAGCTAGGCCCCAGCCATTGGAAGAGTCAGCTCTGACAGGCAATGGCTTCACTATGTTCCAGGTGTTATTTGCTTTGTCGTACTTCTTAACCACATTCGTCGACTGGTCAGCTGCATAGAGCTGGTTATTCACAACGGCAACAAGAGGAGGTGACTGAGACGCACTGGTTCCTCCAGGGTACATATCATGTATTCTTCTCCATGCTCTGGTTTCAAGATTGTATTCCTCTCCACAAGTCAAAGAATCCCTCTGACTTGACACACCCCCAATGACATAAAACTTCCCATCCATGAAGAAACCTGATGAGAGCCTCCTGGGTAAGTTCATGTCTGGTAAAGTCTCCCAATGGCCAGTTTCTGAATTGTACAGCTCTGCACACTTCAGCACGTGGCCGTTCTTATCACACCCACCAGCAACAATGGCAATCTCACCATAGCTTCCTGAAGCAAAGAGACAGCGAGGTAGATTCATTGGAGTGCATCGGGACCAATCACGGGCCAGTAAATTGTACATCCAAATAGCAAGACCTGTATATTCTCGGCCAAAGACAAGAAGTTGTGTCCCAACGGCGAGTGATTCCTTGTCTGCACAGGAGAAGCACTCATCGCATGGCATTCTTGGAAGCTTCATCCATCGCTTTCGCCGAGGATCGAATGCTTCCCAGGGCATCAAGCTACAAGCCAGATATACCCAATGCTCAACAATGCCATATTTCCTCCGCAGTTTATACAGATATCCACTGTTAATTAACAAATTGAACTTTTTGTTCAGACAAGAGAGTGATGGGTAGTCTGATCTACTTGTCCAAGCTAGGCAGTCTTGAGCCAGGTCATCATGAAGGCCTGGAAAGAAACAATCGTTTGATCCATTGGCACTAGAACCACCTCTTGATTGAGTCTTAACAACAGGCTTCTGCTTCTTCAGTTCCAGTTCTTTACTGCCCAAATTTGTAGGGCATGACACATCCACATCTAACTCTGAATTATCACAACAGTGAACGTGATGCTCATTCACATCTAAGTGATTCCTTGACTCCCTCGAGAAGTACTCATTCCTGACCAAAAAGAAGTAAGCTGATGTGCACTTCTGCCAGGAATTATCCTGCTGATCAAACAGCCTAAAGAGGTGCAGAATCACAGAACCAGGAACAGCAACAAGGCTTTTGGTGTTGCAATCTTGTAAATCTTCCATCGTTTTCTCTGACTTATGACAAGAACCCGAGGACACAAAAGTTGGAAGGTTCACAGACCACCTCTGGAAAAGATAATTGAAGTAAAGATCAAGATGAGCACAACGTTATTTGAAATGTCTGACAAATATTCTGGGTCAAAAACAGAGTAAACAATAGATACTTTTACCAATTACCATTGTAACCAGTACAAAGTTAAACATCAGATTCATACAGAAACATTCATCTCTATAATTTATTTTTTGCTCTAAAAATATCTCCAGAGTTTGTTTCAATGGAAAATATTTTTTCACGACTTCGCTGCATCCAGAATCAAGTAAACAAATAAACTGCAGCACCAAAAAGATAAAAGATTGCAGCTCTTCCTTCGATAACCTTGTTTGATTGTTGGTGCGAAAGAGAAAACGGCTGCATGGTTTGTTCCTCTAACTTGGATAGGCAAATGATCAAACCCCCCCAATCGAGCTCCGCAACAAAAAGCTCATGATGACTCATTTCTGCAACTAAGCCACTCTTTTTTCCCCCTTTATTGAAAGCATTTGATTCAAGAAATAAATATCCAAGACATTGCTAACATCCGCTTAAACGTACATAGAGGTTAAAAAAATCAAATCCTAAACAAGTTACACAACAAAATAACCATAGCAAACCATTTACTAGCACATTAAGATTATCTGTCAGTTATAGACTCAAGACAAAAAAAAACATCTCAAAGTTATCTGCCCGATTTATAACAAATTCACACGCAACACAGAAACTAATTCTTAGCTTCACTAAGAACAGTCAGAAACCAGAAAGTAATCCTAGATTTACAGAATGCTGGCTAAGATAGCTCTCTGTTCTCACCGTAAACCAATTCATGCACAAGCAAAAAAAAAAACAACCCACATCCGGTGGCTGCTCAAACCAGAAAATGCTCTAAAAATCACACTTTTTCTCGCTCCGAACCACCTCACATCCTTATCAGAAAAGATGATAAAGACCTTTCCCCAATCAATTCACCAATCACTACCTCCCTCCACAAAACAGAATTAAGTTTTTTTTACATAATTACACCTGATGAGCCGTGACTTCAGTTTATAAAGTCCCTAAAAAAGGAGTAAAAAAAAGACCCCTCCCTCCTTTCCAACCCAAAGGCAGGGTATGAACGAGACAATTGAGCCAAGCCCTCACCTCACCGACACGCGCCGCCTGCGAGATCCCGGCCACCGGCGCGCGCAGGCCGGCTCCATCCCGGCGCCAGGCACGAGCGTCTCCAAGAAACCTGCGAGCACGGACCACAAGAAAAGCGGTTACGCGGAGCGGCACCCCAAACGAGCCAGCCCGACCAATTGCTTGGAGCACGGCGCGACAGGGAGGAGCGGCGAGAGCACGAGGAGGGGAGCTCACCGGAGACGGTCGGATCTCTTCGCCGGAGCTGGGGGGCGGGGTCGCCGACGAGCGGGGCCGGGGAGGCGTCAGGCGGTGGGGACCACCGTCAGTGAGACGGGGAGGGCATGGGAGCGAGCTTTGGAGGGTTGGGGGGAAGGCGTATATATATGCCCATGTGCTTAAGCGAGGGGTTGAAGTGCAAAATGGATTAATTGCGAGCTTTGTCTCTCTCTCTCTCGCTTGCACATTTTTTTTTAGCTTTTACTGCCTCGGTTCGGTTACCATGACTTAATCCTACTGTTATCTCGAAATTACCCACTGATTAAAAATTTTCCTCTTCCTATTGGAGGGCTGCTGCCTTGCACAGTTTGCACGACACATTGTTCAAAAAAGAAAATGCATTGCCTGGTTTTTGTGTCATTTTTACTGGGTTCTTTAGTCCATAAATTCAAAGTAAAATGCAACCATTTTCTTAAGAAAAACAAGGCTGAGACTATAACAGGTAAATAAAATCTTTACATGAATGAAGACTGAGGACACGGGCATGCATGCACGCACGCCAGCACAGCTGAACATATCGCAGGGCTGTACTTAGCTCTCTCTCTCTCTCTCTCTGTCTGCTCTTTTCTGCCTTTTCCTTTTTGTTATAATGGAATGTTTTTTCACATCCTAGTTTCTTTTCTTCTCTCGGATTCAGGGCGAGGGCAGGCCATGCACGACCAAATTGCGCACGTTGAAAAGCGACAGAGATGAAAAAGGCCAATGCATTGTCATTAATCTGTTTATGATTTATTTTCTGTCGATTGCTGAGAGAGAAAAATTGTATTATTAATTGGATGAAATGTGACAGATACGATAAGGACAATGCGTCACCCACAATTATTTTCAGAGAAATATTCGACAAGGCTGAGAGAAATTTTCACAGATTTGACTGTAGGGAGATGCAGCGGAGTATTTTATTTGGAGTTGTGGAAAAAAATTGTATTTTATTAGAGAGAGAAGCAGCAGCTTAGCAACTGACCATCGTATTTTTTTTATTTCCATGGCATTTGTTTAATCAGGTGCCAGGCTGTCAGATGCGGATAAGGATTGCTGTCTTGTCAAGGGGGTAAAGTTTCCTCACCGGTAAACGGGAAAGTTACACACTAATCGCACTTGCTAATTGCTGGCCAAGCAGCCGTTGATGGGGGGTTTGCAAGTGCAATGCAACTTTTTGTTCCGCTAATCTTTTATTAAGCGGTCACGTTTCAGTGTTTGACCCCCCGGGAAAAAGTTACAGCCGCTGCGTTTGACCCTCCGGCTTTTCTGAACTTTTTGGTAAGCCAGTGCGTTTTCACGGTGTCAGGGGTGTGTGTGTATATATATATAGGACGCTGAAATGGGACACCTAGGTGCCCAGACATCTAGGCTCCCTGCCGTTAGATTGCTTTTAGATACGTGCTAGAGCAATGGTATGTATGGTATGTAATATATTAGGCATGCTAAATCAATCATGGAAGAAAAGTCTTAATCATGGATGGAAAGTCTCAATCACACTAGCACGCATCTAAAAGCAATCCAAAGGTAGGGAGACTAGGTGTCCAGACACCTAGGTGCCCTCTGTTATCTATACTATATATATATATATATATATATATATATATATATATATATATATATATATATATATATGATCTCTAGTAAAAGAGGGAGAAGGGCAAAAAAAAAGAAAATTTGATCCGTTACATCCAAATAAAACCCAGATCATTCATGCCAATGAGAATTCGCAGCGTTGTACAAACGGATCTAGCTGAATTGCACTTTGTCAACTTGGCAGCAGTTCAGAAAAGCTTCATAAAACAAACAGTTCGTAAACACATGGTTCTTTATATTTTTACAGGAACCGAGCTATTTTCGACAAAATTCCTGTCCTGGGAAACCATTTCGCTAGTTCTGCTCCACATGACTCGTGATCATTTTCTTTTCTTTTCTTCTCTTTTCGAGAGATAAGACCAGTGACGGTCATCTAGTCGCGAGCACGGGAACCAAACAAGCCCGGAAACATCTCATCGACATCACAGGCAAAGCCGATCTGCCACCGCAACCGGGACAGGCAAGGCGAGATGGCCCAAGAAACGCTCGTACAACTGTTGCAAGGAAATGTGCAGATCTAGCTGCCACTAATGAGAGAGGGAGCACGACCGCCCCGCCGGCTCCTCGTCGCCGGCCCCAGCCAACAAACACGGCGGCACATTGCGACTGTTGCGAGAGACAGTCGCGCTTGAGCTTTTCATCCTCCTCCTCCTCTCCCCGTCTCATTTTCACACACACGTTCAGCAAAGCCAGGCATAGCTTTAGGATTCAGTTGTGAGAGGACACTTCATCGGTACGTATCCGTGTAGGGCTTGAGAGAATGGAGAGAAATCCAATCATCTAGAAGACAGATACACAAATACTACTGCCGCTACTTACTACCATAGTACTACATATGTGGTGTGTCATAATGGAGATTTTAAGGCTCCTGACATGTGGTTCACTAGTAACTGATAATTATGGAGTTGGAACTTGTACTACTATACTTAGTTTTCAAGGATTGCTGAAATACATGTACCTAACTACTGTTTTCTGTAACCCCCACACACATATATACATATGTATGTATGTATGTATGTATGTATGTATGTGTGCAAGATGGCAAGGGCGAGCAGTGACGCTGATTTCTCTTGTTCTTGGTGAACGATCGCTACTGGCTAAGTGTGACGGGCATGGTACATATCTATTCTGGCCGACTATACGAGACGAACAGGCGTAGAGGGGCTGCTGCGAAGTGACACGCTTCAAGATTGATCAAATGGACATCGTGGCCTGTTGCAGTCCTCCCCTCTTGGGCTAGCTCAACCTGCTACAGTTGACTCATGAGTTGAGGAACAATGGAGACTCCTCGTGGACTGCTGCTAGCTACTGAAAAATTGGACTGCTAGTGCTTCATTCGTTTGCCTTCAAGGACAGGACCAGATGCATCAAGTTTGGGCTAAGTGGTTCACACATGGGCTGGAGGTGCTGATACTTACTAAAAAGTTTTTTTTGGATCCAGTGTCCTGTGACACCAAGTGAGCCAACTTGGATCCGTCTACACACACATACATATACATATACTCTCATTTCTTGTATGCCACTTAAATGATGTTGTTATATCTTTTTTATCCTTTTGAGCATACTTTAATAATGATTATAAGATACTCTAAATGCGTTTTATAGAAAATTTCATCAAAATATACTTTTCATATCATAATTTGTATATATACTCCTTTTATATGGAAAAAGAGTATATAGCAAAACTAAAGAACTCAAATGAAAATTTTCAAGCAAATCGCATTAGAGTATCTTAAAATTAGTATTTTAAGTATACCAAAAATGATAAATAAGTACATATATGTATACGTATGTATACATATATGCATATGCATATACGTATATGTATATATGTATATGTGTATATATGTTTGTATGTATACTTTTGTGTATATATGTGTACATATGTATGTATATATGTAAATTACATGAGGCACCCATATCAAGAACCGTCTGATACATGCATATGATCATAAAAATTTTGAAGTTTGGGTATGAAAATATTTTATACCCCTAATATATTTATAGTAAATGAGTTTTGAACTCAGTTCAAACTAAGTTGAACTATTTTTGAATTTAACTTGACTATAGACAGTATATACTATGAAACTTGCTCAAACTAGTTAAACTAAAGTTAAATTAAATTTTTCGGAGTTTGGTATCTCAAATATGTTTTTTATGGGTATGTGAAGATACTCATATCAAACGTTGTGAATCTCAAAGCACACCTACAGATATTGATTTAGGTGTTGGCTACCATGGTGCATAAAACACTTATTTTATATGTGTGTGCGTATATACATATACCCATTGCAGTACAAAGCGCACTAGGCGTGTTAATTAGTGCTAGCTTTACAAGGGTAGCACTGTAGCAGTACCCCGCTCCTCAGTCCTAACCTACCGCAAGTGGAAAAAAGTAAGGGTGCGTCCAAATGGAATGGAATTGTTCCATCACATGATGCTCACATGCATGCATGCCTCCCTCTCGCTTCGCTAACTCGCTTTGTCTTGATGAGTGGTGGCGGTGACAGCGTTGGTGGTGGGGCCCACCGCCTCCTCCCCCCTGTTCCTGATAGATCCACCAACCGAGCTGCCTCGCTTTCTTACTTGGCCGTGGGCTCCACCCGCAATGACCGTATTTTGGCTCGTTTCCTTCCCCGTGTATCATTTTTTCTTTCAGGGCAAAGAAAGCCAGTATGATAAGTTAGCCATGTTTAAAGGTATCGTGTCTTTTGTTAATTACGAGAGGGTAAAAAATATTTGTGTTGAAAAGCTAATTTATTTAAAACGGCTTTTACAATGACTCCTACGAATAACTTATAAAAATCATCTTAAAAAATCACTCCGTTCAAATTTTAGCATCTAAAACAAAAGTCATGAACCGTTTGGAATATGAACATTACCAAATGGCTAGCATCCCCCCTCTCAAAAAGGAAAAGGACCTCTCATATTGCTCCAACAAAACCTTTTGTCTCTACAAAACTGATCTGCACATCTCCTCGGTATTCGAGCTTCTGCGTTGGCCGATACTCTAATCAATAGGTTTATACATAATATTGTGCATAGCAAAGGTGTCACGTGCATAGCATTCCTCAGTATAAAATGGATACGAGCCGGTGATAATCCGAAGGGATGAAATGGTGAGACTCCGAACAGTATAAAAAAATAATGAGTCGAGCATCAACAAGAAATGTTTGACTAGCAATGTGGTGAAACAGTGTTAATGCGCGCATGAGAGAGAGAGAGAGAGAGAGAGAGAGAGAGAGAGAGAGAGAGGCTTTGGCACGAGCCGGATCGGAGCAGGCGAGTGAGGCGAAGTGAAGCAAGCAAGCAAGCGGCAAAGCAAGCGAGAAACGGGGAGGGGAAGGTGGTGGTGGCGTGGCCGTAACTCGTGTAGGTGCGCGGGTGGCGGTGGTGGCGGTTCCAACCCATGTGAGCGTTGGCAGTGGCAGGTCACGTTTAATTATTCACGGCCCCATTCCTAGCCCTAGGGTCCCCCTTGACCTTTCATCCTCTCTCTCTCTCTCTCTCTCTCTCTCTCTCCCCGTCTCAGGGCACTGCAGTTTGCGATGCCGGTTTTGCTTGCCACATGAACCCCAACACACTGCAAAAGCGTCGGCTCGCCTCGAATAACATGGTGCGCCTACTTGACGATTGACATGCCTAAGATAATGCTATCTTGCATTATCTGCGAGCAGACGATGCTTCCCCAACAGCTGAAACCGTTCAAAGGGCATTTCTTTTCCTTTATGGAATAATGGGCACCTTTTGTGCTGGACGCAATCAACACGTACAAGCTTTTTGTAAATTGGGGGTTGAGCTTTCAGATTCGTCTGTAGATCCGCGTTAGATTTCCAACGACCACCGGGCGATATTATATAATACCTGCACTGTAGAGGGAGAAAAAGAGGGAAGAGGATCTGAAGCCCCTGATCCAGCAGCAAGATTCGGCGTTTGGTCAGTACCATTAAGCCAACCTAACTAGCCACTGTTATGTTTTTACCATGTGCTGTTGCTGTACCGTCCACCAATAACTGCACAGTGCCGTATAGGGCAGAGTGGAGGTCTCTCAATTTCTGGTAAAAGGAATTTCCCGTAAAAAAAACTAACCCAAATTTCATGCAGGAAGATTGCAGCGGTTAGTTTACTTTTTTGCAAGAGGTAACAGGAAGGGTTATACAGTGCCACACATCTCTCCAACTCCACGGATCTAGCAATCTCACGCTACTCGCTACATGCTTCTACATTTATGTTTGTCTTCCTTTACTTACTAGTACCACCTAAGTTTGTCAGCCTTGATGCAGACACCTCAAAGCTGTCCAAAATCAAACTGTCAGTCATCATAACTCCAGGTTAAACACAAGCAATATGACAGAGAAACAGCAGTTAGATCACTTCTGTTGTTCGAAACCCCTCTTCATTTGGCAGAGCGTGCATGCACAAGGACAGTTAGGTTACAAAAATTCCTTCACCTGTGTCAGATCGTTATCGTAATCAGCTTGGAATGAAAATTTACAGGTTCTAACATTTCTGCGCATTTGAGGTTTGTGCATGTGGCGTTGTTATCTGGCGTTGTCGTCCCTGTCGACAGTGACTCGAAATCTGCTCCAAGCCTGCAGCAGATGCGCTGAAAAGCTACCACTGATTGCTACTCACAGTCAACTCCACTGCAGGTTCAGTTCTTCGGCTTCTTTGGAGGTGGCGGAGGCAGGTTTCCTGGCTAGGCGCTTCGTTTGATGCC
This sequence comes from Dendrocalamus sinicus, assembly GCA_036346575.1. Lineage (NCBI taxonomy): Eukaryota > Viridiplantae > Streptophyta > Magnoliopsida > Poales > Poaceae > Dendrocalamus > Dendrocalamus sinicus. The sequence continues at coordinate 4,082,019 of CM070652.1, forward strand.
CAGATAGAGCTCGACCTGCCAAACAACGTCAGTAACAGGTCACTGGACATGGCAAGCTATATCTGTGTGAGGCATTACCCACCGTCCAATAAAGTAATTACAGAATACAGCAGGGGATATCACAGCGAACATTTTTATCCCCAAGCAAGGGCGTCAGACTCCTAGGATGCTCTTTCTCCACGGTAGAAAGCCACTGGCATCACCTGTCGGACTAAAATCCCACACAAAAACTAGATTAGCCGCCTCATCGGGAAAATTATAAGAAATTGCTGGGGGGAAAACATTACTTAAAGAACATTGCACGAGTTAGTTAGCCATTTTAATTGAAGGGGAAAGGCTAACACATCTCTGAATGGTAACATGCAATCTTCCATGTGAGCCGTTTGGATGAGACAATAGGTGGTTCACAGTTCAATCAAGTGACTTGGGATCCCGGATATGATTTCTCAATCAGAGGGAGTTATGGGGGGGAAAATCTATCCGTGTGGCCCTCAAGTCCCTCCAAAATCTAAATCTAAATCACCCAAACCTATCCAATGTTCTGTATTGGGAGCTTACGTGCTGTTGTGTCAGCACCCCAAAATGGGTTTGCACTATTTATGCTAGTATAAAAGCCAGCGTTAATAATGACCAAACATACATTAAGTAACTGTGCTCGTAATTTAAACAAACAAAAGGAAAATTTGGCGAAAGAAAAATCCAGTGCCATAACACATACAGATCCAGAGAGTTGAGTTTTGTGGAATTTTCGTTAAGGCATTTGAGGATGTCAAAATAATTAAGAAAGCATAGTACAAAGTATAAACGAGAGAACTAAAACACATTAACTATGGAAGTTAGAAGTATGTTGTGAACATACCCTGATTTTGCATTGCCGCTTAAAACAAGGTATGGTGTTTGGCTGCGAGCTTGAGCCTCTCTCATCTTTTCCACGGACATTAAAGGCATGTCAGAAGATTTCATTCACTTGGCTTTCAACTCATCCTGGTACTTCTTCTGGCGTTTTTCCAGCTTCATTTTGCCTGGCCCCTTGCCATGGGATTTGTGTGATGGATCCGGAAATGATTTCTTAGGCGTCATCTGAGAAAAAACACAATAGGTTAGGATAAACATCATCATTTTGTGACATCTGTTCGTCCAGAGGTCAAATAAATGCAGGAAAAAGCACTGAATGAGCAAGAATTGTCATGTTCAGGAAAAAAAGGGTTACATCCTGCATATCATGGTTTCTAGGGCAAGCGATAGATCACCTCTTCTAGCTTCTTTTCTGCTTCACCTGTGAAGCATCCACCTTCATCAAGTGTCACTCCCTGATAAATGAAAAGGTAAAAAAAAAAGAGGTATCAAAAGGAAGATCTAGCAAATGAAGCAGAACAGCCTGTTTACCTCATCTTCCATTGGATCACCATAATGTTAGAGTATAGGTTTCTTTGACAATGAATCATCATTGAACCTACAAACAGCCAGCAAAATGAAGGCTATAATCCAAGAAACATAGCAACAACCGTGCTATGTGGACAGTGAACTTACTTGTCATCATATGTTCCTTTCTTCTTTGCAGCCTTGTAAGCTTCATCTCTTTGCTTCTGCTCACCAATCTAGATGTTCTCAAGCATATCAGCCTCTACAAATTATTTTTGCTGAAGTTAGAAAATAGTCAGACAGGGAAGAAATAAGTAACAAACAAACCCCATTACCTTCATTGATATCCCCATCAGCCAGAATACTCTGATCTTTGAGAGTCATGACAACTGCTCTGCCTTCTATGACTTTATCAAGGCCATGAAGAACCTTTACTCCAGATAAGTGATCTGTTTTTTCCAAAAAGAAAAAGAAAAAAAAGAGTGAAACATGTACTCTAATTGTTATTGACAGAATACTATAACTCAATTATTGTATTACAAGTTTACAATGAAAGAAATGCAGCAGCTAATAGTGGTTGCTGTAAAAAATTCTTGCTGACTAAAAGGATTTTGTAGATGATTACCTCCCTGTTGTTTATCTTCCTCATCGTCAGCACCACCATTGTCTGCTAAGATTTTACCTGAAGTTCCAACATATGAAGGCTAGTAAAGCACACGTACCACACATGAAAATATATCCAAAACCAATTAATCACTAAATATCACCTGTTCCTCCAATGCTCGTGCAAGATGTAATGTTTTCTCCTTTTCAGCTTGCCTTTTTCCTCAAGTTTACGACTCTTGCCCACCCATGATAATATCTCAAAAGCATCATCGTTATCATCCAGTATTCCTCCCTTTTTATCCTTCGGTCTTTCTTCCTTCGCCCTAAAGGAAATAACCTGATTTAGAAATTTTTTGCATCCTCAATTGTTTAATTACAGCATTTGACAGAGAGGAAAAATGGTAAATCAATGATCATGCAAAATAATGAAGAGGTCAACATTAAAAGAGAACAGTACAGCAATATCAGAGCACAGGAAGTTTCACATAGAAGCACTGAACGAAGATGAGAAATATGAATGTGCAAATTTCGGTATATTTGACTTCAATTTGTAATACGAACCCAACCGATACTGCTTTCATTGAACAGAACGAGCAACACATGTTATTGGGCAGCACAAATGAATAATTCTTGAGCAATAGTAAACAGTACTACAGAACAGCAGTTAATCAGAATGCAGGTCGTATATCCAAAGCTATAAACAGACACCAAAGAGCATTCGCTGATTACACTGAACAGTTCATGGATTTAATGCCACAAAGACCACTTTCAAATCAGATGGATTCCTGTATTGATGTTGCTTAAAACTTTATAAGATACTGCTTGAACTTGTAAGTTTTTTGAGCTATCTAATAAAGCTGGACCAAGGGGTCTTTGGTGTAAACTGTAAAGGTTGCTCTATTGGCAGCTTCTACCTTAGTAGATCATCCTAGTCAAATTATTCTAATCTGAGTGTCTTCGCACAGCTCAACATTGTTCAGTCATATGGTGCTTATATAAACACTAGATTGATTGAACCCAAAATGCATTTCATATCCACATCAGATGTGCCGGAAACAGAAATTCCATCAGCCAGAGCTTAGCCCAACTTATGCAAATGAAACCAGACAGGAAAAAAATTGTACAAAAAGACAATCTTGATATGCAAAGTTAGCACAAATGCAGGCCTGAATTTAACTTAAAATGCACTAGTAAAGATTTAAGGAGCATCAAAAGGAAGTAGCAAGAAGACTGCGCCAATAACACATGTTTTAGTCACACAATTGCAATGGAGTTGATATTTCCTACATTATTCTGAATTAGGGCACATTGGGGTTTAGTTACACAACATGCAAAACATACATATGAACTGAAAAAAAATGCTTATCAAGTGAACATTAAAACAAGTACTCAAGGGCATACCTCGCAATGCGCTCCCAGAGCTCAGATGTGGAGGCCTGCTCGGACTCCCCTGGGGGATCGCCGAGCCGGCGGAGCGCTCGAGCGGGAGACTCGCGACCCCCAAATGGACGCGAAACGAGTAGATGGTGGAGGAGGAGCTTGCCTTTCCTCGGATACGGCGTCAACGACGACGAGGGAGAGCGAGCCCTAGAAGTCGAGGTCGAGAACGCCGGCCGCGGCGCCCGAACGAGCAGCGGAGGGAGGGAGGAAGCGGCGGTGACGAGTCACGAACACGATGCGACTTCGCGGGCCTCTTTCTAGGAACGTACTAACGGGGCGTTGTGCTACCTGCGGCTGGTGCTGGCATGGTTTTTAGATAAAAATAAATATTAAAAGAAGTAGTTTTTAAAAGGATAATATAAGTAGCAAGAAAAGTTATGGGTAGATATATATACGAGACAGTAACAAAAGAAATGTAGTATGTAATGCTCTCGTGATCTCTGTTTTACCTTCGAAGTAAGATGGGAACGAGATAAGTGGAAAAGTCGTTTCGAGAAGCTAGGTATTTATATTTACTTTTAACTTCTCTAAGTAGAAAACAGAAGTAAAATCTAATACAAACGGGGCTTAAGACACTCTTGTTTTGAGCTGTGGGCTGGTATCTTTTGGTTACGGCAGATATCTTTTTGCTGCGCTTTTCAAGATGATAACGGACAGTAAAGATCAATATACGGATAGTGTATATGGTGTTAGACTTAAAAATCGTTTAATGAATCCATTTAAAAAAACATCCATTTTGTTTCAACCATTGGGTTAGGACTGTTCGTTCGGTTTTTTCGGTTTGTACGGTTCGGTAAATACGGTTTTAGTAATTCCGAAAATACGTTACTTTATAGAATACGGTGTGGTATCGGTAAATACCATATTATTTTGGTACGGCATCGGTAAATACCAATTTTACCAAAGTTTGCGCGAATTGCTAAACATTAATCTCCATAACTCCATTCCAGAATCCAGATTGACTGGCAGCCAGCCAGTTCTGGCTGGCAAAACCGCACAACATCAAAATTTAAAAGCTCATCAATTCATCATCACATTCACAGATCACTCATTGTCACAGAACTACACAGAACTATAGAAGAATTCAGAAATTATTCATCAATCATCACTTCATCAGAATTCAGAAATTACACAGAACTACAGAAGTCAAGTCACAGAAAGCTCATCTGTCTTACTGCCTCATCATCAGAAATTCAGAATTACAAAAAGCCATATTCGACACCAGAGTACAGAGTCCATAGACCACGGCTAGTCAGCTCATCACTCATCAGAATTCAGAACATTACATTGCCAGTCAGCTCATATGTCACACAACAATGAAAAATCTAATGGCTAATGCCACATTACATTGCCAGTCTGTCACTCAAGCTAACAAAGTGAGTAAGTGACAAGCTATAACCGCAATACCGGTATACCACATAAACCAGCAGGGCAGCAGGCAGCAGGCCAGCATAGTGCAGACTACAAACCATAAGCAAACTCAGCGGACTCTCCAAACTCCAGCAGATAGACGGTGCAGCAGACTGCAGACTAGTGTCCAGCAGGCAGCAGATGCAGAGCAGCAGAGTGCAGTCCAGTCCAGCATGCAGCAGAGCTGCAGAGTGCAGACCAAACTCATCACCAGCAGGGCAGTAGGCGACCAGCACAGCACAGGCTGCACAACAGTCTCTAGACACTCAGGTAGACAGCAAACAGACTACAATTAGTACAATCCACAGTTCCAACAAGACAACAATAACAAAACAGGCAGTCTAATTTTGAAATAATAACAAAAAGCCCCAACAATCCAACATGGCAACATATCTTCAGTCTAAAGCATCAAACTCAATCCGAAGAGTAGACACTTGCTATTGGAGTTGGATCTAGGGCCGACATTTGAATGCCTTCATGACATGAAAAATAAGCTAATTAGTTGAAGCAGCTGTCAATTGCCAATTTGCTATCACTTATAAATGGAAATATATTGCATATATTATAGTACCTTCTTCAAATTTAGACAAATCCGCTAAATCGGCTTCCACATTGATGCGCTTTGAAGAACGTAACCAATCTTGTACACATATCAAGCATTGGAGTGTGAATGGAGTCAAGAAGCTTCTAAAATCATCAAGAACATGATCACTAGTACTAAAAGTTGATTCAGAAGCAACAATTGATATAGGGATTGCTAATATATCATGGGCCATCCATGAGAGGATTGGAAAACGAGGTGAGTTGTACTTCCACCAAGAGAGAATATTAAAGCCATGATCATCATCTTCTATATCTTCAGTAAGGTACTTATCTAATTCAGATTTGTCACCACCTCCACTAGAAACTTTCATTCTCTTAGTATATAAAGACCTCATAAAATTTGCAGATGCACTTGAATGCTCAATACCACTAGCATTTTGTGTATCTAATGTTACTTGTCTATCACCTTAGTTTTCATCAGGAGAGTACATCGTCTTGAATTCTTCAAAAAGATCTACGAATGCCCTATTTACCTTATCCCAGATCTTTGCACCTTTAATATGCCCATAAGTCAAGGTAATCGCGTACTTGAAGAAATCAGATTGCTTACTCCTTACACAAACAATAAAAAACAAAGTGAGTGATCATTGGTTAATAAAAACATTAAAAAAACATTGGTGAATTACTTGTACCTAGGATCAAGAATTGCAGCAATAAAAATTAAGTTGTTCATCTTCTCAGGATCCCTCCAATATTTATCAAAATTTTCCTTCGTCTTAATAGCCATGTGTTTGAAGGTAGTGTCATCACCATCATCACGTTGATTCCAATCAGACAACAAATAATTTACACCAGCAATATCTTTGAATAAAGTGTTGGAAGTAATATACTGAGTGCCAAAAACTTTTTTGTGAGGTCAAAGAAATGTTTCAAGAAGTCTTTGAAATCTTTCGCATACACCCAATTATCATATGTTGGAACCCCATCCACAGCCAACTCAGCCTTATAGGAAGGATCCTGAAGTTCAAGCCGCTCAAATGCCTTCTCAAAACCCACGGCAGTCTCTAACATAAGATAAGTCGAGTTCCATCTAGTACACACATTAAAAGATAGCAAACCTTTTTCTTCAACCTTATTTATTTGCACACACTTTTTAAAGGTATTCATTCTTGAAGTAGAGCTTCTCACATATTTGATAGCATTATGAATACGGGAAATAGCAGGAGCTATTGTCCTTAACCCATCTTGAACCACAAGATTAATAATGTGAGCTACGCATCTCATGTGGAGATGATTACCTTTCGCAAATATACCACCACGATTTTTCAAAGCACTCCTCATGTAGCCTATAGCACCATCATTTGAACTAGCATTATCTACCGTAATAGTGCACACATCTCATGTGGGGACTCTGGTGGAGGAGCACCGATGAGGCGAGCACCGGGCCGTGCTGGCCGCCGCCGAGCTCGAGGCGGAGGCGCCGAGGGCGGAGGCTCGGAGCGCCGAGTGCCCGCCTAGGGCTAGGGTTGAAGACGAGAGGAACGGATCTGGCGAGTGGCGACTGCGGTGTGACGATGTCGATGGACGTCTGGACAGTGTGCGTAATAGGGTTAGCCGGTTAGGCGTGTGCCGCGACGCGTGCGTCAATTGGTCGGCCGAGTCAGAGTTGCCGCCGAGTTGGGCTAATGGGCTGAACTGCGGCGCTCAAGTCCGAAGAACAGGCAGCGAACTAGCGAACTCAGTTTATTCGGTTTTAGCTCGGTTTATATCGAAAATACCGAATAGATGAAATGCCAATTTTTTAGATACCGAACCGAATACCAAATATCGGTCAAACCGAGTTGATCGATACGGTTCGGTTTTTTCGGTTCGGTGCGAAAATGCACAGCCCTACATTGGGCCGACTTAATTGGGCTTAAGTCGGTAGTACCATAAAAATAAAAGTCAGAATCGATTCATCGAACTAATGAACGGGCTGGTTTCAACACGGAGTCGCGCGCGCATGCCGTCCCGGCGTCGGATTTGTGCTAAACAGTTGGGCCAGTGGAGGGGGGGGGGGGACTCGGCCTGTTAGCTCTGTACGTATTGGTGATTGGGTGCGGTGCCGGGCTGCCAGCTGCGTGGGCCATTAGTTTTCCCAGATCGGCCCGGCCTGGCTGCTCCATCGGCTGTGGGCTTGGCCGCGTATGCTTACCGACTTGTTTCATTTTTTTTTCTCCCTCCCTCCAATAATGCAGATCACGTTTGAGAAGAATTTTTTTTTCTTTAGCAATCATATGTTCAGTACAAAAGTTAACTGCTACACCAAGCCATTTCACCGATCAACAATGTGTGGGTCACTGCCCTAGAACTAATAAATGCCAGAAATCGCACTAACCAAAACAAATTAAGGAAAAAGAACAATTTTTCATTACGCACATGACGAGTTGACGACATGGGCATACACATACAACCTAGTCTTGTGTAATCACTCAGAAGTCAGAATGGGTTCCACGCCTGCGGCGGCAATCCACTCTGCTGCGTGTAACCCTCCTCGCTCCAGTTCTGAGGGAGCTCCGGCTTTGGGCCGCTGCTACCTTCCACCATGCTGCTTAGCAGGTCCCTGAAGCTCTGAAATGGCAACGGCGCCGGCCGGTGGTACGCCGCCGGGAGGCCGGAGCCTTGCTGCTCGTAGTAGTAGCCGTCGACGATGGCCGTCGGCGCGCGACCAAAGGCGGCGTCGACAGGGGCCATGGGCAGCAGCGCCGGCGGCACGCTGAGATCACCGGGAAGTGAGCCTGCCTCGTCGGAGGCTGCTCTTGGGGTGGTAATTGTTCGGCTTTTGTAGAACACCCTACACAGCACCCAGTCCTCCTGGATTTGCAACAAAAACAAAAGCAGATGGTCAGTTCGTTATAGTCGGGTAGTGCTGGCGAATAATGCAGACCAACAAATTTTAACAGCTTTAATTTGGATTTTGGAATGGACTAGCACGAAGGATGTGATTATACTTAATTTTCTCGGAAGAATGATAAAATTCACTTTCGGAACGCATATAACGTGATAGAATATAGATTAGAAGGGCACGGAGGACAAGCCGTCATCGCCAAGTTAATCTCACGTTGCAAGTTTCTGATATCTTTGTAAATGTACTTCTTCGTTGCCAAATAATTGGTACTCGTGGAAATCTGAACGCTTAAATGGCAACTTGAGATAAAGAATTCCGGATAATAAGGCTGTCAAATCCTTTTCGAAATGTTTAGTACACGCGGTATTGTAGTTTAGTGCCGCTGATGGAGCCAACCGAACAACCTTGGTGTGTACCAGGCAAGGTTTCAAATAGCCGGCTAAGACATTTAGCGGATGAGTTCCGCAGAGGTTACAAGCTATAGCCTCAAATAGCCTCATTTAGCGGTTTAGTAAAAGTATATGTAAAAAACTCAGAATTCAATGTTTTATGCACATACAAGCATATAATCAAGGATATTTTAGCATACAAAAACATTCATAGCAGCAAATAGTGAGGCAGTGCTGGATAGGCCGCCTATGCAATTGCAAATCGAACAAAAATTAGCTAACAAATAGATGACAATAACTTGAACCTAATTCAATTTTGTAATATATGAGCCTCCCAGCACTAACATGCTAGCTATTCAAACTAAAACCTCTCAATCTCTAAAGTCTGATTGTCTGAATGGAGCAAAGGAAGGAAGAAGAACACTGGAACAGAGGAGAGTAAAAGTGTAAAACTTGCCTTGCTGTTGCTCGTTGGGACATTGTCTTGGTCTTCCTCACCGCCACCAAGCGGATCAAGCGCAAGGTTTAAAATAGCCGCCACCGACGGGTCAAGCGGCGGCGCGGCCGGGAGGCGCGGCGGCGGCGGCAGGCTCTCGGGGCGTGGCGGCGGCGAGCGGCATGGGCTCGGGGCGTCGCGGCGGCGGCGGCAGCACGGCTCGGGGCGTTGCGCGTGGGGCGGCGGCACGGGCTCGGAAGTCGAGTCGGGACTCGAGGCGCGCGCGGCGGCGGCGGCGCACGGCTCGAGGCGTGGCGGCGGCGGCGGCACGGGCTCGGGAAGTCGGAGTCGGGACTCGGGAGGCGTGGCGGCGGCGGCGGGCGAAGTCGGGAGTCGGGAGGCTGGTGTCGGGAGGCTGAGGAGTGACCGTGTGAGGCTGTGGCGCTGTGGAGCTAGGGTTAAGCACGAGTTGGGCCAGACGGGAAATCAGCCAATTTCAGATTTTTTTCCTCCAGACTTAGCCGGCTAAATAGCAGTCCATTTAGCGGATTTAGCGGGCTAAATCTGGCTAATAGCGGGAAAAAATGTTTAGCGCTAAAAGTGATTTCTCTTAGCCTTTAGCCTTCCAAAAGGCTAAATCCGGCTATAGCGGTGGCTATAGCCGGCTATTTTAAACCTTGGTACCAGGTTTGGAATTATTGGATAAGAATGATTGGCAGGTGGCGTAAGTAGTTTTATCATATCACAATGTTCAGAGCAGGCGGCATGTATAGCCTGAATGAAAAAAAAATGGGATTTCCGGATAGAAACTTGTACCTACTAATTTTCTAGCTAGAGACGCGCGAGGGCATTAAAAGAGTCGAGCTTGTGATTACTGACGAATAAAAAGGGATTAGCTTGGCCTTTTTACTTTTGACATGGGTGAAGGTGATTAGATAACCAATCACTTCTGCTGCTTCTACCCAAATCACACAAAACAAATGCTATTTCTGAGAGAACGTGTGGCATGCAGTGTAGCAGTGGTATACCTTGAGAGCTGGTAAGCTGGCGGCAACGGCAACCGCCTGTCCCTCCACGCGGAACTCGTTCATGACCCACTCCGTCTTGGTGCCCCTCGGGGCTCTCCCTTGGTAGAAGACGAGCGTCTTGCGCATCCCGACCACCGCGGCGGCGCCGCCGCCGCCGCCGTGGCGCCCGCGCCGGCTGACGATGGCGCGGTCCTTGCCCGTCGCCTTCCAGTAGCCCGACTGCGTCGCGCGGTTTGTGCGCTGCCCTGTCGCGTACTTGCGGTCGCGCAGGCTGAAGAAGTACCACTCCCTGCCTCCCACGCATGCCTCACCTGAGCGAACGCACAGCGGGAAGAGATCAATTAGATCGTGCGCGCGAATCGCTAGTGACAAGGATGGCATAACATCGC